>JAJKFI010032201.1:0-44569 GCA_029204185.1 Lerista edwardsae
ATCCATCCATCCATCCATCCATCCATCCATCCATCCATCCATCCATCTTTATGAATGATTTTTGGTCCAATCAAATCCAACTTTCTAGTGCTGATGCTGCCACAACACAGCCTTAAGGTAAGGGAACAAACATTCCTTTACCTTGAGGAGGCATCCATGATTCGCCCCCTCCAGGATGCTGCACACACCCCATTGATATGGTTGCATCGGTGCTGGAAAGTTGGATAGAAGTGGGCCCTTTATTGTTCTGCCATGGGCACTTGGTGGAAAGGCAAACATTTCTTTGTAAGCACTTTGTAAATAAAATAAATAAAAAAATGTCTGTGGTGGAGTGTGTGTGAGGCTGAGGTTCCTTTTTGCTTTGTGTTGCTGATGCATTATGTGAAAATGAACACATTCTCCTCCTTCCCTCTGACCGGCATTCCCCATTTCCACTTCCCTTTGCAGCTTTCTTAGGTTTAAGGTGGGAAAGTAGTAGAGAAGCATACTAGTAGCACCTTCTTCATTCAGACACAGATTAAAAACAGTTCATTGGAGCATGAATGCTGCCTGGTGCTGGAGAGAGCTCTAAGGCCCTGCTGCCACTGCACCAATATGAAAGGTCCTAAAGTGCGGTGGGTTGGAACTGTTGCCTGATCTTCTCTTTGAAATTGCTGCTTGCAAGATAGGTGCTGATAGGCCCATGCAAAACTCTGGTGGAAGCCTGCAAAACCCTTCCATTCTTTATATGCAGCTTGAGTTGAAAGCCACACAACCAATGTATTCTGAAGCTGGGAAAGTTTTAAATGGAAAGTGGTCTGTCTGCTCCACTGGCCAATTGGTTTCCATAAAAACTTGCAGGCTTTTCTGTCTGCGCATGCCCTGCCCACACATAGAGCAGAGTGGGATTATAACTCACTAGTAGAACTTAACTACATAATAAAAGAAGAGCAGATAACACCAGCTCCTGTGAATTCTAGTCCTGCCCTGTGAGTTTTATTATTTTGTTATTGTGTTTTGTGAGTATTTGGTAAGCCATTTTGAGCATTTGCGTTGGCAAGGGAAAGACTGGATATAAGCTACCCAGCTGGATAGAAGCTGGGTATTTAAATAGATAGATACAAATAATTCAGTGGTGGAACACCTGCATTGCATGCAGAAGGCTACAGGTTGAATCTCTGGCATCTTTAGCTTAATGGAGGCAGGTAATGGGAAAGATTTCTTTCTGATGCCCTGGAGAGCTGCTTCCAGCCAGAATAGGTACAACCAGGAAAGATGGACTAACTTTATAATTATTTTTTGCCTGTAAACCGCTTTGTGAACTTTTGTTGATTGATTGATTGGTTGGACCTTATAAAAAAGTGACAGTAGCAATTTGTTGACTGTAGCAATATCGCAATGCCCGAGTTTGAAAAACCTCCAATATTTGAGAGTCCAGTAGAGAACTGAGACTAGATTCTCAGATCCTAATCTTTGGTTTATGGAGTTCTAAGACTGGTTCTTGAATTTAATTTTGTGATTCCTTTCTTTACTCTTACAGATTCCCCAGATAAGCTATGCGTCCACTGCCCCTGACCTAAGTGATAACAGCAGATATGACTTCTTTTCCCGTGTCGTCCCATCGGACACCTATCAGGCCCAAGCCATGGTGGATATTGTCAAAGCATTCAAGTGGAATTATGTTTCAACCTTGGCTTCTGAAGGCAGCTATGGTGAGAGTGGAGTGGAAGCCTTCATTCAGAAATCCAGAGAAAATGGTAAGTGGACTTCTGATCTTGTAGAGAGATGGTATATGGGACAGAGGGAATGCATGGAACTGCTTTGAACCATGGGTAAATACACTTTTCCTTTTGCTTCAACATGAGACAAGGGCCATAGTGACCAGGATTTTAAGAAGAAAACCAAAAGTTTTTGACACTATAGACTTTTCCCCCATTTCAGTACCCAGCCCCATAACAGATAAAGATGTGAGAAAATAAAAGCAAATTATAAGAAAAGAAAGGTTAAAGGGGGCAATACTTAAGGAAGGGTGCGTATCTCATAAGGTCAAATTGGAGGCTGGTTAAAACTTCCAATCAAAGGCAAACCACATGCCTCAGTATTTGCTCTTTTGGGTCTCTTCTAAATACAGCCAGTTTGTACAGAGAAAGCAAATGTAAGTCTGTAAGTCTACAGTGGCATCACTAAGATTTGTGTTACCCAGTGCGAGAGCTCGTTGCGGCACCCGCCCCCCCCCCGATGGACCTCCTCCTATGCTAGACCATACAGAATAAATTACAAAATCATACGCACAGCCTAAATGCAATGGCATCACTAGAGTTGGTGTAAACCCCATTAATATAGGTCATCCACCAAATCAGCAACCAACAAAAAACCAGTGGCACACACACAAAGAATATTAGCTCAGATACATGGAAATGAGAGCTGACTCATTCTAACACCTTATTGGTTCCCTGCTATGTCTTTTATTATACCTCTTTGGTTCTTGGATCAGTCTCATTGGTCAGTTTTAAGTTCAAGAAATCCACATTTTGTTTTATAATGCTGTTGTGTTTTCCTTTTCTGGTTATTTGGCTATAACTTTTGAGTGAATAAAAATATTTTAACACAGTTTTTTTATTGCATTCTACATTAAATTACCCATTGAATGATGTATAATACGATGGTGTTACAGGTCCAACCTTTTTATACACTGATTTTTATATACTGATTTGACTCAACATTGATGGCTCTGCAGACAAGAAGGACCCTGCTAATCTCTGGAGAAGGGGGGGACACACATCTCCATTCCAAAAACCACATTTCTAGTCACTCTGAGACCAGAAAGGAAGTCACACTGAGACCCTTTCTTGAGAAAGAATGGAATGAGAAAGTGATTAATCACTTTTGCATTTCATTCTTCAGTGAGAGAGGATGAAGGGAGGGGGTTACTTTTCTAGGAGCAAGCTGAAAATAGCAGTTCTAATTGACTGACTAGGGTTTTAAGTTATTAACACGGTTTTTGATATCAGTGGGGAGTCCCAGAACCAAATGCCAGTGGATATTGAGACAAAATTGTATTTGAAAATATCAAATTTTTCACAATTTTGGCCAGTAGCGATCACACACACACACACACACACACACACACACACACACACACACACACGAGTGTGTTATCTGGTGAGATCCATACTCCCGGCATCTCTTAACGACACCACTGACCCACTACTTTTGGTTTCTTTTCATTTCCAACAATTCCAACAATTCTCCTTGTCAAGCATGCCTGTCTTGTGAAGAGGTTCCTAACTGCTATACCAAGTTAATTAATACTAGGAACTTACTCCAGAAAGAGGCAATCATGGGAAAACTCCACCTCATGTAGGTGAGGGAACGAGTTGGGACTATGCACCTCTAGACTTTGGGAGACAGAAGCATATTCTGGTTGTATAATCTGAGGGGTTCAATTAAAATTGATGGAAAAACCTTCAGCAGAATCTGCCTCATTTGGAAGTCTAACAAGGTTTATTTAATCCAGACAAATGCCATCTCCATTGTTGTGGTTGAATTTGGTATTCAGGTTCATGCATGTGGAACTTTGAAGAATTGTGGCCGATGGGTAATTGGATGTCTCAACCTGAGTGGATGGATTTATCTTTTAACTTAGATGTCATGCTTGGAAGCCACAAAAGTCCATTAGAAACCTCTGCTGTAATATATTTACATCAGTTTTGTGGAAAGTATGGGTTGTGGTCCCCATTGGCTGCTCTGTCTAGAAAATAGCCTTGTCTGAAGAGTTATTACCATTGGGAAGTGGTGTTATTAAGAAAGGTCCCCAGAAGGTTTATTCTTCTTGAAGTGGAAGCAAAAAATGGTTGGAATGTAGATGTGATGGTTTTTCTACTACACAGATGGTTTTTCTACTACAATCCAACTGGGCATAGTCCAGAAGAAAATGCCAATAGCTATTTGTCTTTATGCAGAATTGAAATAGCATCTTGAAATTGTTGCCACATCATTGGATCAGGGGGAGCTGCATTTTGCATGCCGTCTCAGGTCTTGGGCTGGTCCTG
This sequence comes from Lerista edwardsae, assembly GCA_029204185.1. Classification (NCBI taxonomy): domain Eukaryota; kingdom Metazoa; phylum Chordata; class Lepidosauria; order Squamata; family Scincidae; genus Lerista; species Lerista edwardsae. The sequence goes on from JAJKFI010032201.1 coordinate 4,032, forward strand.
GATGCGGACACCTGATTGGGATATATTATGCCAGAATATAAGATCAAGCCACAACTTTTATCAACTAATTACACAGATATGCAGCTTGTAACTAAAGTAACTCAGGGTGCAATCCTACGCAGCGCCAGACTGGCGAGGCCGACGGGCCAGCGGCATATCCAACATTGCTTAGGAGAGGCTGGAGCTTCCCCGCAACGAAGGAATGTTTGCTCCCTTACTGTAGGCCTCCCTTACTCCAGCCTCCACTATGTGCTCCTTGGATCTGCACCTGCTACATAGCAGGCTCAGGTCCTAGGAGACCATGCAGCCTCCCAGACGGGCTTAGGAGGCGGCCATATGGCTGCCCACATCCCACCTTCCCCCCACCCACAATCTCCCTCCCACCACCAATTCCACTGCCGCCCCCGCGCGGAGCCTCCCTCATGCTGGCTGCAGCGCCAGTCCCGTTGCTTGAGCGCCGGTGCAGAGGTGCCAATCAGCACCCTCGCATCAGCGCTCTACCCCTTGCATCGATGCTATGACCTAGCGTCAACGCAACGGGCGCAATAGGATTGCACTGTCAATTGTTGTGCAGGAATCACCTGTTTAGGGCACCATCACCAGTGTGATCAGGACCAGCCTTAGGGAATTTGACCAATTTGGCCAAGTTTGGTCCCATGCCTGGAGGGACCCTGCACTGGGTTGTGAGTGGAGCACCCACAGCTGTAGCCAGTACTTCACCCTGCAGCTGACACTCCAGCATGGAAGCTTCCATGCTGTTGCAAGGAGAGTGTGGTGTGTGGAGCATTGTTGCTGGACAGCCAACCGGCCTATCCATCTCTGAATCTAATTGGCCTGAGACTACCCCACCTCTGGAAGCAGTTGACAGTGACACCACTGCAGGGTGGCTCTCCACTACTGCTATCCCAGTGAGTGGGATGGGGGCTGCAGGGGTGGGCCCCTTGCAAAAATGCATTGGACCCCAAGTTCCTAAGGCTGATCCTGAATAATACGACACCCTTTTCTTTTCAGTTGGAGAGTTTGGACTGGTCAGGAGCAATTACTATACTGCTTCCTGCTTCTCTTGGCCCAACAGGGAGATTAGATTGAGGGCTCAATCCTATACTGTGCTGGAATAGCGAGGCCGGCTGGCCTGCACCATATCCCGATATAGGACAGGCTGGAGCCTCCCCACGGCAATGGCATGTTTGTGCCCTTACTGTAGGGGAGGCTCCAGCCTCCCCTATGTGCTCCTCAGAACTGCACCTGCTAAATAGCAGACACAGATCCAAGGAGACCATAAGGTCCGAATCAGGTTCGGGTATAGGATTCGGCCTTATGGCTGAATCCTGGACCTGTCTCTGTCTCGAGTCCATTGCCCATCGCCCGCCCACTGCCCGCCTTCCCACCACCCCGTTCCAAGATGGTGCCTCCCTTGCACCAGCCGGCTTCAGCCAACGCAAGGGAGGTGCAGCACAGGTCCTGTTGCCTTAGCGGTGACGCAGGGGTGCTCATCGGCACTCCCGTGTCGGCACTAAGCGCGCAGCGTCGACGCAACCCTGTTGTGTCGACACTGCGCAATTTCTAGGGTTGCGCTGCCCATCATCCCCCACAAGCTCTGTGTAATTGGGGTGGGCAAGCCCACAGAAGGGTTCCATTTGTAGCTCTCCTAGCCCTCGAGCGGTGCATAGCTGATGCTCCCCTTTCACCATGCTCCTGCCTTTTTTCTGCACCCATACCAACTTGCTGTTGTGACCAAGGGGCTGCATTATTAAAGGCACTTCCTTCTTCCTCTTAAACATAGCTCTTTCCAAAGCCACAATGCAACGTAGATGAAAAGCTTCCCACTTCCCAGCCAACTTGGACATAAGGAAAATATCTCTACTTAGCCCCAAATGATGCCTGACTGATTATACCCTGAGTGGGCAGACAGGTGCCAGGCTTGCTGAAAAGAAGGCTACTTGAAAGGTAAAAAAAAGTAAAGGTTTCCCCACGATCGAATGGTCTAGTCATGACCGACTGTAGGGGATGGTGCTCACCTCCGTTTCTAAGCTGAAGAGCCGGCGTTTGTCCTGAGAACAGGTTTCCATGGTCCTGTGGCCAGCATGACTATATGCCAAGGCCCACGGAACGCCGTTACTTCCACCTAAGTCAGTGATGGCAAACCTATGACACGCGTGTCAAAGGTGACACACCACAACGTTTGGGGTGACACACCAGTGTTCACCAACAGCTGACAAAAACTGAGTTTATTTTACTCATTTTAATTTTTGCAATTATTTAATGTTTCTTTATAGAATACATAGCACCACACATGATTGGACTGTATTTTTTGTTTAAATAAATGTATATAAAGAACTGTTTCTCTTTCGTTTGGGAGGGGGATTGACACGCCAGCAGAGTCAAGTTAAGTATTTTCCAAAATTTTGACACACTGAGCCCAAAAGGTCAGTGAAGTGGTATTTATCTACTTGCATTTTTTACATGCTTTCAAACTGCTAGGTTGGCAGGAGCTGGGACAAGCAACAGGAGCTCACTCAGTTGCATGGTCTCAAACTGCCAACCTTCAGCAAGTTCAGCAATTGTGGTTTAACCCACAGAGCCACCACATCCCTACTTGAACGGTAGGACCTGGCTATACAGCCATAGCCAGGGATGCCATGATTATTCTCATGAAAATGATGTCATGAGTTGCCCCTTTGCATGGCCTAGTCTTGTCTCCTGCCTCCAATCTAGGGTGGATGCAGTCCCACCCTATCCCCCAGACACTGTGCATGGAACCTGGAAGAAACAGCAACAACTGGAGAGTTAGAGAGGCATGTTTGCACATCCTTAACACAGAGGCCATTTTCTCTTGTGCTCTATTACTTTGGGCCATGCCATAATTCCAGTCAGAACTATATTTTCATCAGTAGCCAAATTTAAGAATGGGGTCATTCTGCTAAGCTCCACCCAGCAAGGACACTCGGCCTATGAGACGTTGCCAATGATAGCTTATTACAGAACTGTTGCACATCACCTGTTTCCAGCGCTGCTTCATTCACCATCGCAGCCAACTCAGTGGGGATCTTTGTGTGCCCAGCATAATGTATGCAAATGAAGAACCTGCTCTCTTCCCAGCTTGAATGAAGGGCTTGTTGGAAGGAATAATACGTATGTATATAGACTTAGGGTGCAGTCCTAACGAACTTTCCAGCACTGACATAGCTGAGCCAATGAGGCATGTGGTGCATCCTGCAGTTGGGGGCTAGTCACAGTGGCCTCCTCAAGGTAAATGTTTGTTCCCTTACCTTGGGGCTGCATTTCTCTTACCCTGGTGCAGGATTGTTGTTGGGATTGAGCCCTTAATATGTCGTCCACACCATGCTAAAGCCTTCAGGGTTGCCACATTTTGTACCAGCTCTGTTCACGTGTAGTTAACAGCACCACAAGAAACACAAATTTGTGAGACTTTTTCTCACAGCTTCTCTCTGTGCGAGAAAACAGCTTCACCTACTCAATTTCTGCATGTCAGATTGCTGTTAAAGTTATGGAGCTGGACCAGTCAAGAAGTGGAAACTCAATGTATGAGACAGCCTTCTGAGGGAGATGTTAATGTGCTTCCTAGCCTCCAAAAAGTGATTCTCCAAGCGAGCCAAGGACTGGGTCACTGGAGGGCATCCTTGACAGATAGCTTTCACCGTCACATTTCCCTTGTTTGTTCCTCTCTCTCCATCTGCCAGTCTAGCCACAGAAGGGTACACTTTCCAAATTTGGGCACAAGCCCCTGTGTTTGTATTTATACAGCAATCAAGCTCATTGTAATTGCTTGTTTCAAAGGACCACCGAGTGTCCAAATGCTAGACATTGGTAATACCCTGCAGATGTAATCCCGCTATAAATCTCGCCTAAGCCTGTTTAATTGCACAGCCTAGGCCGAATTTGTTATTGCAACTGTTTGGAGTGTGCAGAGCACTGATGACAGGCAGGGGAGGATGCCAGGATTTGGTCCAGGCAAATTGGAAAAGAACGCACAGGGTTATTCAAGAAGGGCTTGCTGCAAAACAGTAGAAAAAGGTGTTTCTCCCAAAGAAAATGACCTCAAGCATTCTTAAATCCGTTCCCCTTGAAGAGCCATGGGGATGTCAAGTCTGGTGGTCACCTTTCTGAATGTGCAACATTGCTGAGCTAAGACAGGCGGAATATCTGAATTCCTTCTTTACATGGACAGTACTCAGTATATAACACATGGCTGCGTGCACCATTTCTTATGAGGGCCTTGGAGGCAAGGAAGTGGAGATGGTCAATGGACATATGCCTCGTGCATACATATGCGCACACCCATTTCCTCTTAAAACATGGCTTTAATCCCTTAGTCACTGGGTAAACCTTTAGCTTTTGTTACATCTGTGGATGCTCAAACCTGACTTCAGATGTAAGGAGGCTCACTGTGGCCAAATCTGAGAACCTGGGTTCAGTGTTGTTACTGCAATCTACTGCTGCTTGAAAGCCATGGACTGAAGTCCCAATGTGGGAACAACCCCCCCCCCCATTTAACAAAAGTGAAGCAGGCTCCTATTTGGGAGGGATGTGAGATGCTGATTTCCAGAGATGCTGGAGAAGATTTGCGGATTCCTTGTTTGCTTCATCCTATACTCCACTGCCTGCTGAAGTACCCCTTTCTTAGCATGAATGGACATCCATTGTATAGGGGAGATGTTTTCCATGCTCATTGCCTCCTGTTCTTCAGGTGGGCTCTGTAGGACTCAATGCACTTTCAGCATCTTTGGGCACTGATTTTCCTTTTTTTCTTCACTCTCAGGCTATTGCAGTGGGTGAGGGTAAGCATGCCATGGTATGTTATGCTGGGATGAGTTCCTGATCGGTGTAAATACTTACAGCACCAGTAGATGGCACTTCAGTATTTGCTGCATAATTCCTATGATTTCCATTGCAGGATTAATGTAACTTGTTGCTGGGCATATCATAGCTTTCGCAATAACAACATACTGTAATAGTACATCAGTAAATATCGCAAGTATATATTTGCTGGGAGAAAGGATTATCACCTTATAATAAACTGAGAGCTCAGTCCTAGCCAACTTTCCAGCACTGATGCAGCTGCAGTGCAGCCCTGAGGTAAGGGAACAAAGGCCTCCATGACTTTCCCTGCAGGATGCAATGCATGCCCTGTTGGCATGGCTGCATTGGTGCTGGAAAGTTGGATAGGATTGGACCCTGTGGTTCTGTGACTGTAACTGGCAGTTACTTCCTGGCAGGCAAAAATCAACAGGTGCTTTTCCTACCACTGCAACTTCCTTAAGGAAAAGCTTCAGGTGTTGATTTCTGCCTGTTATGTAGTTTTGAAGGCACAGAGCAAAAAGCAGAGCAACCCCCCCCCCCAGGGACAATGCATGTGAATGCTGAATTCCCAGTTGTTTTTTTCCTCCTGCTCTGGGATAGTTATACAATAAAGGAACCAAGAACCTTGAGGGTTAGGAGGAAAACACTACTGCTTCTGCATCTGTTGTTCTGTGTGTTCCCTGAAGCATTTGATGGCTCACTGTGAGATACAGGAAGTTGGACTAGATGGGCCTCTGGCCTGATTCAGCGGGGCTTATGTTATGCAGAGGCTGCTTAAGGTGAATTAAAGCCCCCCCCCCGCATCTCCTGGTTCTTTGTGATATCATGTCACTTAATTCCTTTCTCACCCTCAGGTTTAGGGCATGTCTGCATAGCTAGTATTTTGAAAAGAAACTGGTTTGCATAGTTAAGTGATCAACTACCTATTCTAACCTCTGCAGAGGCCAGCTAACTACACATTGTGAGGCCAGGGTATGCTAGAGAAAGGAGACTGCTTTTCTGTCCTCTGCTCTCACACCTGAGTGCCTTGGCTGATACCTTCTTGCTATCTGGGTAGGCTTTGGCAGGAAGGAAGAGGGAAAAAACATATCCAGAGATCAAATATATGACTTATGATACTGTTGGCAGTGCAAAATGAATAGCCGAGCAATTGCAGAGGAACTAACCTACTATATGAAACAGAATGTCTCACCCATCTTTATTTTAGGACAAGAAAGGAAGGGAGAAGGGGAGATGTGATAGGGAGAGAAGAAGAAGAAAAGCTATTTCTCTAGTTCTCCAAATTGGAAACTGAATTGAAAGGCTGTGCAATGCTGTGGACGTCCCCTTGCAGTCTAATCCTTCTGAAAGATTAAAGATGTCTTTGGCCATATATTGTATTGATTCATTCTCTGAAGTATAAATCATTTGTTCGCCAGCAGGCTGGCAACCAACCAACCAACCAGTGCTTACAGTTGAATGTTTAAGGGAAAAAAGGGTGTGTGTGTGTGTGTGTGTGTGTGTGTGTGTGTGTGTGTGTGTGTACAGTATATATAATTCTGAACCAAAGGTGAACGATGCACCTTTTGAAAGCTTGGTTGAGACTCCTGTGTCAAGATGTAGGTGTATTTTCTAATCCCGACCAATGCCAACAAAGCAGATAATAGGATGGCAAAGAGGAAAAGAGGGCAGGAGGTGTACTCTGGAGATTGAAATGTCTCCTTGCGGGGGGGGGGGAAGCTAAGCCAGTTCAGTGGTTGGATGGGAGACCAGGAGGCTGCTGGCATAACTGTGTGGAGGAGTTATCTTTTGAAAAGGATAACATCCAGTGGTGTCATTCAAATGATTTAGGAACAGGAACTCACTTTTGATTGGCACTTGTCGGGAACCCGGAACCAGCCACGGAGCCCGTTAGGATCCGGAACGCCCGTTCTGGTCCGTTCCCCCTGAATGACATCACTGATAACATCTTTGAGAAGCAGGTCTGAGGCATGGTTGCAGTTGCCTGCAAGAAGCTTGGAAAGTGCAAGAGTTGGCAGCCAGGATTATGACTGCACTGTGTCAGAAAAACATTATTTCTGTGACAGGAGAAATGGAGGTTTCTATGAGATTTCTCATGGAATAATTTTTGTAAAAATCTCATTGAAAAACGGATTTATATTCAGCGTGCCTAGGTAACTGCTGTGACTCTATTGAGAAAGCAGTTTATAATTACTGTACTAAAAATAAAGTCTCATGGACTTCATTCAGGGCGCAATCCTAAACTGAGTTAGGCCAGCATAAACTGTGGGATACAGAGTGAGACAATTTGGCCCAATGCATCCAGAAGAACTGCTTGTATAAATGAGCGTCAGCCTGCAGATCAAAGAATGAACATCAGACCAAACGTTTCCGTCGTTAGGGCAATGTAAGCTAAAGGTTAACCAATACATTTATAGTTTGCAAGGAGACTAGAACAATGAACAGGTTTTTATTATGGGCATGCTAGAGAGACAACTCAAACCCTTCCTTTTTCCCCCATCACCAACCTGGGTATGTTCCAGCAGAGAGCAGACACTTATAAATCCTACAGGCTTTAACGGAGTATGAAGTTGGCACCAGTGCTCGGCTCGCCCAATTTACAGGAATTATCCCTGAAGGCAGGTGCTTTAACTTGTCGGGAGACTTTGGACGACCTAAAATTCCGTGCTCAGCAAAACGTGGCTGGGATTTGTCAGGAGTGAGAAAGCATTCTGCTGACTGTTGCTACAGGATGCTTAGAAGGGATTACTGGTCCGCAAAGCGGCACTGGCAGGGAGCTGGAAGCACTCCCAGACTCTCCCTTTAGAGGTCACTGTGGAGAAGAGTGCTGTGCCATCAGTTAGGACCAGAAGGCAGTTATCTGTGCCATCAGTTAGGACCAGCTTGACCTCCTACACTTCAAAGACACAGGCTGGAGGGAAATTGATCATAGTGGAGTAGAGAACATATCAGCCATGCGGGTGAAGGTGAGTGGCTGGGGCTAAGCGCACAGCTGTGAACATACGGTACATGGCAGCATGTTTCAACAACAGTTGAAAGTAAATAAGGCTGGAGAACGTCTTGGTCTCTCAGCTTCTCTTTGCAGAAGTGTTTTGGTACAATTGACTGCGAGCTCAAAATGAACCCAGTTCCTTTCCACCTCTCTGTTCAAGATCATACGGCAGAAAATGAGGGGCTGACTGGCGAGCGCTTCCTGCCATCTCTGCAGGTTTTTTTTTTCCCCTTGGCTCTCAGCTGCAAAAGCCATCTAGCAAGACAGATAGGAACTAAAGGGTGTTTTCGGAGGCAGCTAGAGCCCTGTGGTGCACAGACTGCTGTCTATTACTAATTTAACTGTATCCGAATGGCACATTAAGTTCTGGTGAGATCTGTGGGACACCGGGCTATTTAGTTCTAGTCAAACTGTGTTATGGCCTTATAAATGGATAAAGGGAATAAAAACTTCGAGGTGACGAGCTTCTAATCAAAGTGCTATAAATAGGAACTGTGTTAATTCTTGGCTTCTCTGCTACTATGTCTTCGAGGACCGGCTGTGCTTTTAATATCCAAAGGAGTTCATTTGGGAATCTCAGCATTCCAGGATTTGAAACTTGACAAACACTATCGTGTCCAAGCAGATCTCATTTTTATGCATGGTTATGTGTCCATTTCAGAACAAAAGAGAGAGGGATTGAGAAAGGATGCATCTCCTCAACAGGAAGTGTGATGACCTACACATGCTCAGTTTGAAATTACACATCTGTGGACTGATGTGTGAATAATGTGCGATTGATGTGTGGTGTGAATAGACCACCTCTCTCTCTCTCTCTCTCTCTCTCTCTCTCTCTGTGCACGCACTGAATCTGCAAATACATGAAAGAGCAGATGTATTCATATAGGCAGTGGCATTTTGTGCCTGATGGGTTTGTGGCATCCAGCAAATTGAACCTGCAATTTGATTATATAGTGTTGCATTTGTGTGTTGCATGATCCCTGGATACTCTTATGGATGAGCATAATGTGTCGTGTACATACACTTATTTATTTGTTTCATGGATTTACTTCCCTTCATCAAAACCATAAGAAGGTGGTGTGCATAGTAAAACAAATGAAACAAAATACAATCAAACACATACATCTGTATGTAACAACCATGGGAACCCACGTCAAGGTTACTCTAGAGATTATACATTTCATTCTGTCTGTGTAAATAGATGAGTGTGGCGGGTGCAGGAGATAGGTGCCACTGCGCATGACTTGTGTGGAGGAGGAGCCTGTGGCCTCAGGGTGCTAAGGTTGGCCAGTGTTCAGCTCATGTGTGTAGGTTGCCTTCCCTTCTGATTGTTGGAAATGCTAATCAACAGCCCTATCCAGATTGCAACAACCTGATACATTTGACAGAGACAGAGAGGAATAAAGGGAAAAGCAACCTCTTTTTTTGTTGGAGCTTTGAATGATCTCTCCTGCAGGTTTGCCACCAGCAAGTGCGGTTCCCCCCTGCCTGGCTTGCACATGCAGCATTGCTGGAATCCTGCTCTTCTAGGGCTGAAAAGACACCTGTATTGATTCCCTGAAGCTGTTATTCTCTCTCTCTCCCTCCCACCCCCCCGGCTCGCATCTCACAAGCAGAGAATGGGGAAGGTGAGGAGAATACTGAATCTGTCTTACTGGATCACACTTCTAACCCACCAGATTCCTGCAATGGCCACTTCCTAATGCTATTTTGTGGAATGTTATTAAAGATATATTTATGTACTGATTTTCAACAAAAATGTTCACAAGGCAGTTTACAAAGACAATCAAATAAGTAAATGTGTCAACCACAGAACAATCTAAAAGCAAAAGCCTTTTAGAGCCCACTCCTGTGGTCTCGGGAGTTACCACATGTTATGGAAATTGCGGAAGATCACCCCGAGGAGATAGGAATGGCGTCAGCAGTGGCCCCTTGTCCATATCAACCCGGAATTACAGGGTTAACCCCAGAGCCTTTGGCTGCAGCTGGTTCACAGCTGCAGCCCATTGGAGATAAAAAGGGCCCTGGGGATAAAAGTAGCTCCTGGGAAGAGCAGTGTTGTGTGTGTAGGAGCAGGAAGTGAGGTAGAAAAGGGTTGTATAGAGAAAGGTGGAAGGACGGAGTTTGGAAGTAACTACTGATTTGGATGGACTGATTATTTATTTGTTTGACTGACTAATGGACTGAACAATGATTGCTGTTGAAATTAAGCTTGTTATTGGAGACTGTGGGGAGTTATTGTGTGGCTGCCACATCCCTGGAGCTGCTGACAAGAGGAGGAAGGTGGGCCGGTGTGGCTGAGCAGGAAAGCTGACTGCCTTTTGCCTTTGCTTGGTGGTGGGGCGTAAGGTGGTTTTTAGTCATATAAGGGAAGCTAATTAGCCTACTGTGGGTATAAGGTTGCAGAAAGGGAATCTGGCATAACTCCGCACACTCATCAATGAATATGGGATTGCTTCTGTTGGTAAGTGAACCCAACTTTTGCATAATTTTAAACTGGCTTAACCACAGGCATCGACGGGCTGTGTTGCATAGAGGGTAGTTTGTCTAAGGGCCCAATCCTAAAGATGCTGGCACTGGCAGTACACTTGTAAGGTACTCCGGTACTGGTGGACGAGCGTTGGTGAGGGCAGCGCTAGTTGGTGTGAGTCATCGGAGCTGGGAAGTACCACTGTGGGAGTGGCTGGTAGCAAGTGTTACCGCCAGCCAGTCGTAAGGCTTCCAGGGGTGGGAGGAAGGCAGGGGGAGGTCAGAATTGGGTGGGGATGGCAGGATGGAGGCAGAACCAGGCCCAGGAGTGGGTGGAGATGGTGGCTGAATCTAATGTCCCTTCCTGAGACACAGAGCCACTAAATAGCAGACACAGATCCAAGGAGACCCATTGCCATTGGCTGCATTTGATCCGGGGTAAGGGAGCAAATGTTCTTTTACCCCAAGGAGACTCAGGCAGCTGCCCTGGTCCCATTGGATACAATTTTGGTGCTGCCGTTCCTCTGGGTGCTGCTGGGGTTTAGGATTGAGCTGTAAATCAGGCTAAGAGTGCAATCCTAATCTGAAACTAGGCTGGTACAGTTAGGACAGCAAGCTTTGGCCAGCACAAGGGACAACATAAAGTATGTTTGGACCACTCTCGAAATCAGATTGGCCAGCACACAGATGTACACCATCCTCCCTGACTCTGACAGTGGTCCAAACACGCCTTATGAAGGCCCCTGTGCCTGCCAAACTTTGCTGGCCTAACTGTGCTGGCCTAACTCCAGGTCAGGATTGTGCTCTAAATATCCTAAAATTAAAGTGGACATGGGCCAAATTCACTTGTACAACTTTAGGCTTTTTTAGCCCATGTTTGTGGGGATCACCAATAAGTCTTATTTTCAGATCCACTTTAAAGTCCATTGCCATGACTAAGATAACAATTCCTACAAGGGTGACTATGTTAGGCTGTTGCAGCAAAAACAACAAACAGCCTTCAGGCGTTGTATAATGTTTGTTCATGTTGGCAGGCACTGTCAAATTCTGATTGCTACTGCATGTCTGCTGTCAAGTACTGTCAGATCTGGACTGGGGGTCTGATACTATCAGATTTTGATACCTGTCAGCTGTCAAATATTGTGACAAACTGAATGCTGTGTGTTGGATATTATGTTGTAAACTAACTTCTACTGCGTGTCTGTTGTCAAATTTGACATTATTGTCAAATGTTGAGGGTTAGATAGCATCAACTACTGCCAAACATTGCTTGCTACTGCATAGTTGATGGATGATGTTAATTACTCATGTCTGATGACATCAAATACTGCATGCTGCTGCATGTCATCTGTCATCTGTTATCAAATGCTAACAATCAGAGAAAACAATTGGAAAATGCTTTGAAGTAAATTATAGTGCAATTGTGCACATTTTTACTAGGAAATAACTTCTACTAGGTTCAGTGAGGCTTCCCAGTTAAGTGTGTATAGGACTGCAGGTCAAGTTTCAGCTCTAATTTTTATATGTCATTATCTGTGCTATTATTGTTCTACATAATACTACAGCTGATGAGGAAACAAGTCTCTGCCCCAAGGGATTCACAATCTAGATATAATAGTAAGGGAAGCAAGATAAACAGGAGGATAGGTTTTTATTTCACATACCCATACTTGGGTTGGTAGTACAGTATTGTACTGCACAAAACTATTGTACCTGCCTTTGCTGTAGTGAAGATGTAAAGTGTGTGCCCATTTTTTCCAGGACACCTGCCTGATGTCACGTGTTTGTTGTGAGAAATACTTGTGTACCCACTGCAAACACAATTGCCACCTAAATTGTGGTGCTCCCTGAAATGCTTAGTGACAGTTAATCCATGTTTCTTCCTTGGAGTGCTGAAAGGATAGTTGGGTTTGCAAAGACAAGCCTAGAACTTTCTGAAATGGGGGACCCCTCTGAGGTTCTCCCAGCTGTGCGGGAGCCACTTAACCATGAGTAGCAGTTGGGAGGATGTTTAACTGAGTTCACCATGCAGGCAGGCCCAACTGTATGAGTCTGTCTTTCCGATAGAATTGGCACAGCGCCAAGAGGGGGCATCAATTCCTTGAGACAGACTCATGCAATAGGGCCTCATCCATGCAGTCAGGGCCAGAGTTAGGGCTCCCATCTGAACAGCTCAGCTTTAGCAAGATTGCTGCATTGAGGCAGGACTGGGTCTGGCTGGTGCCAGTCTGGTTGGTGCCTAGAGGGCAGACTGCTGGGGAACCCTGTACATATTGTCACCGACTGTCACCTACCTATCTTTGGAGTCCAGCATGCATGACATGCGAGAAATAAATGGTTGGGTGCAATCCCAAGGGGGAATTGGACTGGCACAAGTCCCTTGTGCTGGCCCAGGAGTGTCGCAAATGCACCGGAAAGTTCATTTGCGACAACTCAAGAGCGGGGCATGCCGGTGCACCAATGTGCATTTGCCTCCCTGAGCTACAACTCGGGCCTGCAGCACCTAGGTGAAGCTGGTGGGGGGTTGGGGAGGGCAGAGGGGGGGAGGGCCCATGGGCAGATTGGCCTGGGGAGGGGGGATGATGCCAGAATCCAGCACTTAGGCCAGATCCTAACTCCTGCTCAGAATTGTGCTAGCAATTTTGCTAGTGCAGCTCTGAGTAGCCCTATTGGAACTGCTGGGATGTTATTTGGGGTAAAGGGGATAGAAACTCTGAGTTGTGCCACATGCAGCAGCGCTGGATAAGGGGCAGGCCAGCTGGCCTCCCTATTCCAGCATGGGGTTAGGATTGGGCTGTTAAATGGTCTCCCAACTGCATGAAGCTGTGGTTCCCACAACACCACAGCGTGTCTCTGAATATTCTGCGCTCCTCCTTCCTCTGTGTGGCTTTATTCCAGTTTCTGTGTGTATTTCCTGTTCCATAGCACAGCTGTGCCGCGATTCTTTATGCCAGTCCCACATTCTTGAAGCAAATGTTTATTTTCATAATATTGTGTTCATTACTGTAGTAACCAGTTTGTATTCAAGCTGTTTCCTATCTGATGCACTATCAGCTTGACCTTTGGCTACAATATTTTCTCAAGTCTTATATTAACATTTAGCATTTTTGGAGAGCACAAGATTTCTGCTTGGGGATACAAGATTGTCTGTAAGAGACAAGAAAAATGTGTACTTCAGAACTCCAGTTCTTCTACACCTCAGACCTGTCTTTGGAGTAACATTGGGAGCTGCTGGAGAAATAATTGAAAAAAAAAATCCAGTATTCTGCTCCACCATGGCAGTGTTTTTGTCTTTGTCTTTTGTAGCCAAAGCTTTCCCATCCCAGTTTTTATGTACTGGGGAAAGCTTCAGCTGCTGAATTTCTGCCTGCTCAAAGCATCGGAGCCTAACAAGAAAAAGTATTGGCAACCTTAATTGTTACTTTCCCTGAATTCTCAGGATAGTGTGGGTCAGAAATCAGAGTTGCCAACTGATTGGGAAAAAGAACCTGTTGGCTTCCTGTTCTGCCTTTAGCATCAGCTCAATCTACAGGTATCACCCAGTGAAACATTTCAAAGCAGAGGGATAGGTATCACCACCTGCTAACCTCTGCCCATCAGGCTGTTGTGAATGGCACAGCTTTGGAACTCAGTTAGAAAGTTGGCAGCCGTACCAGAAATTTGAATGAAGAATAAATGCATCATTGTTGAAGGACAAATGCCTTCTCCTTGCAAAGGGTTGCAGCACTCAGATGTGTCTTCTACCCGAGCCCTTTCTTATTCTGCCACCAAATACTCTGAGATGAAATATTAGCTTTATATATATGCAATTTAACTGGTGCGCAGTACATGTTGCACAATGCTTCATAATGAGGCACTCTCGATTTTGTGAGGCGAGTAATATTTCTAACTGAACGCAAGGCTCCTTAGTCATCTGTCTGGATCAATCTCACACTGTCATTTTTCTCCTTCTGCTCTGTTCTATCCTTTGCTGGTTTTTCTCCCATGAATTTTTAGTTAAGAGGCTGATACATATTTGTAATGTATTTGTTCATTACTGTGTGACATTTGTGTCAGTCTATTTCCCTTTCAGCTGGGTTCATTATATTTTGCTTGGTGCAATGAAGCTGTGCCAAAAAAAAAAAAAAAAGGCATTCCATCAGTAAAACTCAAACAAAAGTTTTGTGAGTAATGGTCAGCATGTACTTAAGTGTGCAAATAAGAACGGTGTGCAATTCTTATTACTTAAATCAGCAAAGGTCACTTCGTATCTTACTTCATTTCCTTATTGGGAAGTTGGGAAATCAAGCCTGAAAGCAGGGCTGGCCTTTAGAGCTGCAGGGCCCTTTTGGAAATGTAATTTGCAGAGCCCCAGGTTTCACAGCCAAGGCCTGTAGAATCTTAGTGCTGGAAAGTTAGTTGAGCCCTGACATTGCTGTGCCAATGGGGCATGTGGGGAGCTCACAAGGGGAACTCAGAAGGAGGCAATGCATTCCCTTCTCCTGCTGCTGTTCTTCTGCACCTGGCATTCAGAGGCATCTGCTACTGAACCCAGAGGTCGCATGTAGCCATCAAGATGAGCAGTAGCCAGTAACAGGCTAGCCTCCATAAATGTGTCTAATCCTCTATTATAAATTCATGGAACATAGGTCTATTGGGCTTGCCCCAGGAGGTGTGCCATTAACAACCAATTGATCTTCAAAAATTAGTGCAAGTTGATGTTTATACCAAAACTGTGAAGTGTTCTGGCTGCGAACTCCTGCCTATGAAGTCATTGATAAAGGAACAGGACTGGGCCCAGGGCGTTTTGCTGATGAGTTGGCCACCCTATGTGCTCTTCATTAATTTTGGATTTGAATTTTTATCTCTGAACATTTGCAACCATTACAGGACAGCACTAAATTTTTAATACACAGATGGCTTTCCGGACCTAATGAGATGTAAAACAAGCAACAAACCAACAAAAAAGACTAGGGTTGCCAATTCTTTTTAGTGGCCCTGTTCATGTGCTCTTTGCAACATCTTGACAACCAGAATTTAAGTAGGTGAAGGTTTTTCTAGTAAAGATATTAAGCATTGGGATAAGTTTCATCTCCTGAAATTCTCTGCAGCATAATACTGTTAATTACAGAGGAGCAGGGCCAGTAAAAACAAAAATTCAACTAATATAATTATGAAGAACAAAAAGGAAATGAGTTAAATGCTGCCACTGCCTGCCACCACCACTGCCTTGCATACCCTGGAAAAATCCCTGGCTTCAAATCCTAGTAGCTAAGTATAGAAACTACCCTGAGCCTTAATGTTTAAAATATCAGCTGTCCAGGGTAAATAAAGATAGAGAACAGAAATGTGTATTTCTTGAATGCTGGGTAAATAAGGACTCTAAAACACTGAATGGGGATGTACTGCAGCTGCTATCCAGCTAAATATGCCACACTCTCGCTCAATAGGGGCTCCCATGTAATCCAGGTTAAGGTAATTTCCAATTAGCCCATTACACAGTGGCTTCCACTCAGCAAAAGCCAAAGTGAATCTGCCTTTTAACTCTGAGCCATAAAAGAAATGAGCCAGCCTTGCATTCCAACAAGAGCTGATGCTAATTTATGGGCAAAGGGGTAGAATGACAGAGGCCAGGGGAAAAAGCACTGGAAAGGTTAAGATGCTACCATATACTCATATATCTTGCTAAGCATTTCTCACATTAATACATGCTATAGCGTGGTAGTGTTTGGGGAGATGGGCGAAGCAGCAAAAGAGAATGTATAGGAGTCCCATGGTGCTGGTAACAAAAAGATAGATGGTGTAAAGGCAAATGATAGTTCTCCAGGGTCTTAGGGCTTGATTTAAACATGAGGTTGAGTATGCTATAAACTCTACTTGTGCAGGATTTCACAGTCTTGCTATTGCACATAAATGCAGTTGCTGAAGCTTTTCTGCACAGTGCTAGCCCCCCTAGTGTTGCTGGTGTGTTGCTAAGGCATAGAAAGGTGATGTGGTCATATTGTGTGTAGAGGTGGCAGTCACCTGGGTTATGCAGGATACTTGAATATGTTTGCAGATCCCACAAGGGTAGGGTTTTTTTGTGGGAAGGGAATATGCTTGATATCGGGTTTAAGCTGGATCTTAGTTTAAGATGCTGAGTAGTGCTGGCCTGGTTGCCCCCCCCCCCCGCCCCCAGTGGATTCCTTTTGCCAGAATGTGTACCATGAGACAGGGCAAAACTGTGGTGGGCAACTTCACTTCTTTGCCTCTGCTGCAGTTCTGATCTTCATCATGCCCCTGATGTCCTATTTTTAATGGGGAAAAAAGCTTTTCATTGGCCTTCATTGGTGGAAGGGACAGGGTGTTTAAAGCCCCCTCCCCATTCCACCGTAGTTTTATCCCTTTTGTCTTCAGCACTGCATTTATCACTCTGCTTCCGCAATACAGGGCCACATTGTGCTAGAACATGAAGTGTGGCTCGTATGTGTTGTCAGTGTATCAATCAATCAAACAGTATTTATATACTGCTTTTCAACAAAAAGTTCACAAAAAATAAAGGCAAAAAGATAAAGTTAAATGGCTTCCTGTCCCAAAAGGGCTCACAATAAAAAAAATGCAGACCACCACCAGCAACAGCCACTAGAAAAGACACTGTGCTGGGGTGAAGGGGGACAATTGCTCTCCCCCTGTTAAATATATAATAAGAGAAACACCACTTGAAAAAGTGCCTGTTGCCCAGTTAGCAGGCCATAGATTGATAACTCTCAGTAACATCTCTCCTCCTCCACTAATCCCAGTGAAGGCTGAGAGTCCTGAATGCATAGCTGAAGATGGTGATGGGCTGGATGAGCATAAATGAACTGTACCTTAATCCAGATTCTCTGGAATTGTTCATAGTGGTGAATCCCATTGACTGAGGGTGAGATGATCATCTTGTTTTGGATGAAGTAATGCTCCCTTGTTAGGAGTAGGTTTACATGTGAATGGCGTTCACAGTGAACATAGTGCCATTCTCAAAAATTTGTTTGGGAGTGAAATTCAAAATGTGATTTTGACCTTCAATGATCTGAGTCCAGATTATCTGTAGGACTGTCTCCTCTTAGGTGTTCTTCCAATAAGGAGCCAATCTGTGCTTTGCAGGGAGGGGCTGTAGCTCAGTGGTACAGTATTATGCTTTGCATGTAGAAGATCCCAGGTTCAATCCCTAACATTTCCAGATGGGGTTGAGAAACATCCCTGTCTGCAACCCTGGACAACCACTGCGGCCACTACTGCCATCAATTGACTAGATGGACCAATGGCTTGGCTCAGAATAAGACGGTTTCTTCTGTTTATAAGAACTTTGTTTTACTGTTTATGTCCATGGGTTCTGAGGGCATCTGAAGGGGATCTGCTTAAAGTCCTTACTATCACTGGAGCATGGACAAGGGGAATCAGCATCAAGGTGTCTTTGTGGGGACACCCTTTCTTTAGAGCTTCCTTAATCGGTAAGTACTTATGAATTTTTCAGCGTACTTTCATGTTAAGAAGGTGGTTACATGGGACCTGTAGCTATTTTATTATGGGTTTTGCTGCTCTTTTTTGTATGGCATTGTATTGTGGTTCTATTTTTTGTTTTAATTTGTTTTTAAATCTATTATTAAATCTTGTCAAATGCTGTAAGAGCTTACAAGATTAAATCTTGTAATGCCTTTTGGCTGAGCATGCAGGGTAAAAATATTTAAATAAAATAAATTAAAAATAACCCTAAGGAAGCAATCTAAAAAAAAAATGGAACGTAGTTTCTAATTGGTGCTAGTGTAGTGGGAACCAAACTAGCAAGATCTGTTGCTGATCAAAGCCACAATCCAACAAAAGCTGCTTAAGCACTGAAGCTTAACTTTGTTGGATTGCGGCCAGACTAATTGTCAAATTGTGTAATATTGTTATGTGTAAGCCCCCTATGGAGGAAATGTGATAGGGCTACTCAAAGGTGCTAGGCAACTTCAACATAAATAACTTTCCTTTTAAGAACAGAGTCACAGATATCTTTCGATTGGCTTTCTAGTGACTGGAACTCAATTATTCAGGAGAGGGCATGCTTTCATTATGAAATGGTCTGTTTTCAACTTCTACCATCAGTGATCTGCAGCACAATTCAATGCATGTTTATTTGTAAGTAAGTTCTACAGTGAGGCCTATTCCTAGGAATAAGGCTGCAGCCTTAGAAAATATGCTTTGAAACTCTGGTCACATTGCTCAGTCTTCCTAGACAGACCCCCCACCCATCTTTCATGAAGTTTCTCTTATGATTGTATGAGCCACTTCATGTAATCATTTTAATATTTGATAATTAGGTGTGTTTTTCGGTGATTCCCCCCCCCCAAAAAAAATAAAATTTCTGGTGTTATATAGCAAATTGTGGGGGTATATGTTTTTATTCTACATTCTCAATCCAAATTCTCATTTTTATTAATTTTAAATGCTTTAAAAGTGTGCTAGGTAGATGATACAGGTGACATAATGTCAGCAGATGCAGCCACAGTATTATTTCTAATTGGAAAAGTAGTCTATTTTGATTTATGGAAAATAAAACCCCAAATGAAGTGTTTTGTGTTCTTATTCAGATATTTTAACTGCCAAAAACTTAAACCCCCAAAAGGCGGTTTTCAACAACAAAAAAATGTCCCTTATTGATATGTTGAAGTCAAATGGTTTGCCAATTTTAGTCAAAGTGATTAGTCTTGTGAATACTCAAGACTGTGTTGCATGCCATTGTGGCTGTCAGAACACAAGGAGTCAGGGTATTTAAAGAAGATGCATTGGCAACAGATGATTGAACTACAGAGATTACAGAGATGATAAGTAACCTACAGAGCCGCATGATGAATGAATAAGAAGGAGAGAAGTGTCCTGGAGGTTTTTTCGGTTAACCGATCTCCTGATTCCTACTTTTGGCAGGGCTTAGATATGAACACTTCCTTCCTCTGATCAACTATCATGGTGGTGCAGGAACTGAGTTCAAGATTTGAGATACATAGTGAATAACAACTGGTTCAGCCCAATCTGGGCAGACACAGGGATGAGCTGGGGCATTCTCATTATTCACCACATGAACAAACGGCATCTTGAGACTTCTTTCATTCCTCACCAACGCATGGTGATTTTTTCCACTTACTTGCAGTATTTGTTAGAAAGCTAAGCTTCTGTCCAAGGTCCTGAATCAGAGTTAAGTGGTCTTGAGAGAAGGGGCAATGGAACATCAGCCGAACAAAACCCACAATGTTTGGAGATGAAAGGGAGAAGGAACTGCTTGGTTCAGTCTAGCCTGCCCACCCACCAATCCCAAAATGCATTATTGCTGACTGCACCTTCTTTTCATCCAAGAGCAGTGGGTTACCGTCTAATTAACGACTTTCTGTCTCAAGGGATTGTAAAATGTTGCTGCAGCAAAGAAAGGAGTGTGTGCAAATCATCAGGGAGTTAGCAAGGGCAGGTGATCTCTCCTGGCTCCCGTCTCCCTCATTCATCCCCAGCTGTCCTATCTGTGTGATCTACAATTGCTGTTATTATTTTTATTAGCATTGTGCCAGATTAGAGGAGGCGGCTCGCCAAGGTCAAGTTTTGTTTTATCTCAACAAGACTTATCCAGCAATGCAAACCTCCATGTATATGTGATTAAATGGATAGAGATTTCAAAGCTGTTTGCAGCCCAGGGAAAGAGTTTTAAAAGTCAACTTGATGATGAATTCCTGAGTTATTGTTAATCCATGGAACCATTCCAAGGCATAGTGATATCAAACCCGGAGGGCTCATAAATTACAAGGATAGACCCTTCTTCCCAGGATGACATTAAGTAGTTCATACTCCTGCTTCATGCCCGTGATATTTAACAGCCCATTATTGCATGTTTCTTACACAATGGAACAGTAATTGCTGGTTTTAACAAAAGAGGAGAAAGACCCTGAGCTCAAGATACCTGGACTCCATTCTTGGCTGATCTTCTATTTGCCTGACATCTTTCTTTTCCATAATTCCTAAATGACCATGGTTTGTTTGCTGTATATGTCTTTGGGCATCCAAGGATTATTTAAGATTGTGACTTTTTATGGACAAATCCACAATGTGCGTAGGTAGTATGTAATGAGGGGACTTCGTAAAGCAGTCACCACTTGTTGCAAAAGGTGCTCAGACAGTGTGTGAGTTAGTATTTTCATGGGAGCGCTAGTGGGAAGGTCCGTGCCTTCTGGCTCCTGCCTGCATCCCTGCTTGCTGGAGCAGGTACGACAATGGGAGAGGTGGGAGGGGTGGCAGTGCAGAACAGTGGTGAGGAGGGGGGTGTAATCAGTGGTGGGATTCAAATAAATTAACAACCGGTACTATGATGTCATAGCCGGAGCAAAAAAAAAAACCCAAAGCCAGCTGAGGTAAGCAAGTGGGCGGGGCCCGGCCATTTAACAACTGGTTCTATAGAACCTGGGCGAACCCCCTGAATCCCACCACTGGGTGTAATGGGAATCGGGATGCTGCGGGAGAGGGTGGGAAGGCTGCGGGAGGGGGTGGACCCATTGTAGAAAGTGCACAATGGATCTTATCCCCTCCTCAGCAGTCTCCTTGCCCCCTTTCTCTGCTTGGATTTGAGCTGGCAAACTTGCTAGCGAAGGTCTGAACCCATTGCTGGTCAGGAGGCTAAATCCCCCTGGTAAGGGGATTTAAAATCCCTTCTGTGGCCTCCTGCCCTCCCCATGGAATGCAGCAGTTGCCAGTTTGGCATTGCTGTGATGGTGGTGGGGAGGAACTAAGATTGGGCTCTTAGGATGAATAGAATCATCAGGTAAATCATAATCTTCCCGATGATTCTATTCTAAGGTTCACAATGATCAGCTAACTTACACAATTTTTGGAGAGCAGGGGTGGGAAGTCCTAGTTCCTTTAATATTTCAAGGCCAGATCTCATGAACTATCTCTGTCCTACACAGAAATCTCCATCAGTGGCTCAGAGGATCCATTTTGCAAAGTAAACTTCAGCCATGGCAGAAGTTCCTTTTGGCACCCCCTGTGCCCTCATTCCTGGCTCAGTCTAAGCAATTGGCCTGCAAGTAGATGCCTTTTGCCCGGGCATGGCCACTGTAAAGTCTCTCTCCACTGGAATGGATGGTGGAACATGCCAAGCTATCAGCACATTCTTTTATGGCTCCAAAGTGAGGCCCACCACTTTCATTTATGAACTCACAAAACCCAAACTGAAGTAGGTTGGCAGGAAAAAGGTTGGGGCTAGAAAGAACTCTTGCCAGTCCTCTCTCTTGGAAAAAGGGTGCTCAACAAAAGCCACTTGGCGGAAAGAGAGATTGGTTTTGCCAAGGGAGGCTGGCGGAACTGAGCTTGCAATGGCGTGTCCTTTGCAAGCGAATTCTTTATCTTCCAGGTGCCAGCTGAGTGATTTATGGCTTGGCAAGAAAATAATATGATTAGTGGCAGCCTTGACACAGCTTGTTTGGCCTTAGGTTTGCAGCACTTAGGAATGTCATACATGCAGGGACACCAGGTGCAAAGCTGTCCGTTCACTGGAGCGATAGGAAGGAAAGCAAGATTGCGAGTCCCAGCCCTGCTGTGTAGCCTTCTTATTTCGCATTGCCAAGGTATGATTGACTAAATGCTATTTAAGAGCTTCCGTGCTAGCAAAGCTGGTGCTTGGGAATGTCAACAGCCTTGCGGCTTGAATATAGGCCTGGTAGCAGGAGGGGAGGGCAGGTGCCTGACACCAGAATTAATTGTACTTACCTTCTGGCTCTATAATTGTGGATAGACAGGGTTTATATGGTGATATTCACTGGGGTTGTGCATGATCAGAAAAAGCAACCTCTTCTTAACTGTCCTTCCCCAACCCTTAGCAGAAGCCTATGTAAGTTCACACATGGCTCGTCATTCAGAAGCTAAAACATCATGACGGCCTGCAGATGTGAAAAGGATCACAGGCAAGCCTTTCATAGCATCTGGCAGCAGCTCAATGTAATGGCGGCAGTTCACAAGTTCAGCTGTGGGTGACAAGATATTGAGCGAGGAACAGGCATGAAGGCCTTCGTAGGGTAACTCTGATGAGTGGGAGTCTTGTCTAAAATCATTATTTTAACTAAAAGGAGGCCAGAATACCCTAACATGAAAGAAAAAAAAAGATTGACAGAATGATGGCACAATGCAAGGAATATGCCCATACTAATCACTGGAATGAACTAATCACTTGTTAAGAAACCTTTTATGCAAAAGAACTGGAAAATGGTTCTGGTAATCACTATTTAGGGACTAATGTAGTGGTATAGAGGGCGTCTCAGACCTCAGTGACAGCTAATAGGAACCAGCTGGTTGCCAACTTACCTTTTATTATGAGGATTTCCAAGGGAGGAATGGAAACTCAGATGCCAGGGTGTGGTTGAAATGTAAAGGGCCTCTGTAAAGTTGAGGCTGGCAAAGGTCCTGTACTTTGCATTCAGCATTGGACCTCTCTTTGATGTGACTGTTTGATATCAAAGCAGTTTAACCACCCAGACAAATTAAATATATGAAAGTATAAAATTTCTACTCATGGAAAGAAAACTGAACTTCTTTTTAAAAAAAAAAGTCTACTGAAAACAGAAATGAGCATTGACGAGGAAAGGGAATATAAGGACCTTTTCGTCATATCCCTTTGCTACAGGCTGATCGTGGTCCCGGATGGTCAGCCATAGAATTGTTACACTTTCCTATGGCTTCGTGCGGCAGTAGCCTTGCTGGTGGAAAGAACAGAAGCACATCAGTGAATCGGGCTGTGTGGGGGGTGGGGGAGTACTGGTGAGCTGAGCGGCTCTCCAGTGTGTTCCATGCAGTTGTTTGGCCTGGGGCTTGATGACAGAGGGCTCGGAATTGGCAGAAGACAGGAACCTTTTGCCTGCAGGTAAAGTGCAAAGCAGTGTAGGGCAGAGTATGGTTTTTTTCCAAGCACATGGAGGGGGGAAGGAAACAGGAGCGCACTAGTTAGCCATGCCACCTGTGCTGACATGCTGGCTAGCTATGCACCTGGGAGCCTTTGTGTTTCATGCTTGTCTGCAAAAAAACACATGCTGAATGTGTGGAAGCTTTCTCCTTGTGACTGAGAACCTTGGCTTGCCAGAATTTTCACTCCCAGGGACCAGGCTGCTTACTGCTTTTGCAGACATGCGCTGAATGCTTGGACCTAGAAGTGTGACTCACTGGCACATCTATGCAAGGCTAACAGGCATGTTCCCATTTCCCCACCTCACACCTTCACTGAGCACATGGTGGAAGGCGAAGAGGATGACTGAAGAATGCTTATAGAAGAAGCATGTAGGAAGAAGCATGTAGGCTTATAGGGGAGAGAGTGGTCCTCTCCCATGGGGAGCAAAAGGGCCAGCCTACTTACTGCTAATTTAAGGGAATACGGAATTAAGACTTGATTCTCTGGCAGCATTTGATACTGAGCTTAACTATAGGTCATAAGAACATAAGAACATAAGAGCCCTGCTGGATCAGGCCAAAGGCCCATCTAGTCCCGCTTCCTGTATCTCACAGCGGCCCACCAGGTGCCCCAGGGAGGCACGAAACAACAAGATGCTTGCATCCTGATGCCGCTCCCTTGCACTCGGTACTCTGAGATAGATTACTACTAATGTAAGGAGGTTGCACAATCCATCATGGCCTATAGTCCTGATTCTGTTTCTGATTCTGATATAGTTTTAAATGATTCTGCTTCATAAGGAGAAAATGTACAGCTAGTTAATTGTTTTTTTGATGGAGCTGGAAGTTTTGCTATTAACAAGAAGAGGGCAGTAGAATGTTTATGGGGAATGCCAGGTGCTTTGTGAGAACAAGAATCCTATATCCTAATTTAGGACCTGAATGAGCAACGTTCTCTGAGGGACAGGCCAGACCATTTTCGTCTCCAATCTTTATTCCCATCCCTATGCCTATCCAACAGATGCAACTCGAAACTACTAGATGCACCCTCTTGAAAAACACCCTAACCTTCCGTCTCAAACTGGCCTTCTGTTTTGTGCAGCATGAAGCAGTCAGGAATTGAACTAGCCTCCTGTGTGATATAGCCATTGATCTGTCTGCTGCAGACAGTTGCTGTTGAATTCATCTCTCCAGGCTAGCAACTCCCCTGATGAATTGTGCCAAAGGATGGGCCAGCATATTGTTGTCCTTGTTGTTTTGTGGGCTTTTGTCCAGCAAGGCCATATTTCCCATTTTTTCTTTCTACAGCCCCTCTCATATTTTTTGGAGTCTGAGTGATCAATCGATCCTATAGTTTCTGCAAATTGCTCTTCACACATGAGAGATGCCGACATGCTGGCACAGGTGGGTAGTGCCCGGCCTTGAATCCCAATAGCACTCCAGGTCATAAAGCATGTTTTCTGCTGCTGTGCTGTTCCTTATTTTCGCCAGAGAACAGATCCTTCGCTCTTGCCCCAGTTTACCTAGTTCTTCCCCAGAAAACAGTATATCCTTATATCTGAGGTTTACTTGTGGAGGATCAAATATTCACAGCAGGCTTTAAGTCTGGCAAATTTCTCCATCTGCCCACTGTGTGAGTTAAAATGTGAAGCTTTTCTTGAAGTTAGTCAACCCCTCTTTAAAGGTTTGTGTGCCCCATTTTGTGTTCCAATAAATTAATACATTTGTGATTGCTTTTTTTTTCTTCCCAAGG
Organism: Lerista edwardsae; assembly: GCA_029204185.1. Taxonomy (NCBI): domain Eukaryota; kingdom Metazoa; phylum Chordata; class Lepidosauria; order Squamata; family Scincidae; genus Lerista; species Lerista edwardsae. Next base: position 28,955 of record JAJKFI010032201.1, read on the forward strand.
TGCAATTAAGTAAGCCAGAATTTCTCTAACTCAATTCCATTACCTGTGATTGGTTAAACATGTAGCACAGTGCTGGAAATAATGAATCTGTTGCCACAGTTGCAGAAACTGCCAAAGCAAGTCAATAGAAGTCAATTTTCAAAGGATACAGATTTGAATTCATGTATTCATCAAAGGAAATTAATACTCGGATTGGATAAGCACTATGCATTTCCAGCAATATGTTGTTGTCTTGTGCTTTCCTGCAATAAACTATTCAAACTATGTTGTTAAAAAAGAAAGGAAGAAAAGAAGTGTCTACATCCTGACTCCTGTTTTATTGATGGAGAAATGGAGACAGCACTGAAATTAGAGTGCAGTCATTTCAAGTTAATAGTATTCCAGGGAGAGAGAGAGCCAATGTGTGTTCCACATGAGAACACTCAGTTGAAGGCTATTTCAAACACAATGCAGAGGCAAACCTAGATTTTCCAAGTGTACTCTTAAAAGATTTTGGTGTATATCGAAAAACAATGTGTAAAGTGGCCCTAATTGAGGCAAGTCCAGGAATAGAGTCTCTTCTCACATAATTGCGTGAAAGTGACTCTTGGAATGGCTTTTCTGTCCTTGGAAAAGGGGAAAAACTTTGCCTCCAAGGACCCATGCAAATATTGATAAGCAAACAAGCAATTAGTCGTTCTATGTAATTCCCTCTGAAAACAGGTCTGTGGCGGAGTTTTCCCCATGGAGAGTGTTTGTCTGCAGTGGAAACACTCCATCTGGAGAGAGGGGAGTGGGCCTTGGAGCACTTGGTGGTGGTGACAGGGCTTTCCAGCTGTGCTCATAGCATTATTTAAGCATGGCAACTCTCCATATTTAGAGAACAACTGATAAGGGCTCTAATCCAGAGAAAAGAGGGGAGGGGAGGCCTGGCTGTGCTTAAGGAGACAGTGCACAGTTAATTATGTGCCTTATCAAAGACACAAACATCAGGGGTTTGAAAAGACTGTTTATGTTATCCTGGAGGTGTGAATGATGTGGGGACAAGAAAATCACTCTTATGTCCTCCTCACTTCCCAAAACGGAAATAAGTTACCCGTTCAGTTTCCTCTGGAAGGCCATGCCCCAGTTTTAGCTAATTCCAGCTAAAGAGTTTGCGACTCAGATATTTGCTCCCTATTTCTTCAAGGGGTAAGAGATGCAAGTAGTAGAGCATTGCTGAAGTCAGTAGTACAACCTGTCTTGCATCGGACTCTAAAACATTACAGCTCCCTGGGCTGCTCCCCAGTTTTAGCTTTTGTTGTTGTTGTTCAGTCGCTAAGTCGTGTCCGACTCTTCGCGACCCCATGGACCACAGCACGCCAGGCCTCCCTGTCCTCCACTAGCTTCCTGAGTTCGCCCAATTTCATATTCATTGCTTCGGTGACACTATCTAACCATCTCATCCTCTGTCGCCCCCTTCTCCTTTTGCCTTCAATCTTTCCCAGCATGAGGGTCTTTTCTAAAGAGTCCTCTCTTCTCATCAGGTGGCCAAAGTATTGGAGCTTCAGCTTCAGCATTTGTCCTTCCAGGGAGCAATCAGGCTTGACTTCCTGGAGAATTGACCGATTGGATCTCTTTGCAGTCCAGGGGACTCTCAAGAGTCTTCTCCAACACCATAATTCAAAAGCATCGATTCTTCGACGCTCTGCCTTTCTTATGGTCCAGCTCTCACAGCCATACATGGCTACTGGGAAAACCATCGCTTTGACTATGCGAACCTTTGTTGGCAGGGTGATGTCTCGGCTTTTGATTAAGCTATCTAGGTTCACCATAGCTTTCTTCCCAAGAAGTAAACGTCTTTTAATTTCATGGCTGCAGTCACCATCTGCGGTGATCTTGGAGCCCAGGAAAATAAAGTCTGTCACTGCTTCCATTTCTTCCCCTCCTATTTGCCAGGAAGTGATGGGAGTGGTTGCCATGATCTTAGTCTTTTTAATGTTGAGCTTCAAGCCAATTTTGGCACTTTCCTCTTTCACCCTCATCAAAAGGTTCTTTAGGTCTTCCTCACTTTCTGCCAGTAGAGTGGTATCGTAGAAGATTTATCGTATCGTATTTATAGAGTGGTATCGTAGTAGAGTGGGCAGAAGATTTAGCCGAGAGGGTTAATGCCTCCGTTTGCCCGAAGATAACACCTGAAGATCTCAAGGTCGTGAGCTCGGGACTGCAGGAAGTCTCTGAGAGCGGCAGACCTTGCAGCTGCGGCTGATTAGAAGCTGAGCTTCAGCTGCCTCGTGGGAGGAGGAGTGTGCTGAAGGTCAGCTGCGTCTCTGGTGTGAGCAGGGAAGCATCAGCCAGCAGAAGACAGACGGGTGGCTAAAGAAAGAAGGCTAAATCCAGAAAGGAAGATCTGAATGTGTGTAGTTCTTGAAAGACAGAACATTTCTGTAAATTGTAAAAACCTTCGGGTTTATGAAAAGTCTGCCTATGTAAACCGCCTTGAGTTGTAATCACTAGAGAAATCTAGTGATCTTAAGAAAGGCGGTATATAAATACATGTATTATTATTATTATTACATGTATCGTCTGCATATCTGAGGTTGTTGATGTTTCTCCCAGCAATCTTGATTCCAGCTTGTGAGTCATCCAGCCCTGCCTTCCTCATGATGTACTCTGCGTATAAGTTAAATAAGCAGGGTGACAGTATACAGCCTTGTCGTACTCCTTTCCCTATTTGAAACCAGTCGGTTGTTCCATGTCCAGTTCTAACTGTTGCTTCCTGACCCGCATAAAGGTTTCTCAGAAGGCAGATCAGGTGGTCTGGAACTCCCATCTCTTCAAGAACTTGCCACAGTTTGTTGTGATCCACACAATCAAAGGCTTTAGCATAGTCAATGAAGCAGAGGTAGATGTTTTTCTGGAACTCTCTTGCTTTCTCCATGATCCAGCGAATGTTGGCAATTTGATCTCTAGTTCCTCTGCCTCTTCGGAAACCAGCTTGTACATCTGGTAGTTCTCGATTCACATACTGCTGAAGCCGAGCTTGTAGGATTTTGAGCATGACCTTGCTAGCATGTGAAATGAGTGCAATGGTGCGGTAATTCGAGCAATCTTTGGCATTGCCATTCTTTGGGATTGGAATGTAAACTGATCTTTTCCAGTCTTGTGGCCACTGTTGGGTTTTCCAAATTTGCTGGCATATGGAGAGCAGCACTTGGACAGCATCATCTTTTAAGATTTTGAGTAATTCCGCTGGAATGCTGTCACCTCCACTAGCTTTGTTGTTAGTGAGGCTTTCTAAAGCCCACTTGACTTCACTCTCCAGGATGTCAGGTTCGAGCTCAGTGACTGTACCACTGTGGTTATCAGGAACATTTAGATCGGCCTTATAGAGTTCCTCTGTGTATTCTTGCCACCTCTTCTGAATCTCATCTGCTTCTGTTAGGTCCTTGCCATTTTTGTCCTTTATTGTGCCTACCTTAGCATGAAATTGTCCTTTGACATCTCCAATTTTCTTGAAAAGATCTCTAGTCCTCCCCATTCTGTTGTTTTCCTCTATTTCTTTGCATTGCTCATTTAGAAAGGCCTTCCTATCTCTCCTTGCTGTTCTCTGGAAATCTGCATTCAGTTGGGTATATCTTTTCCTTTCTCCCTTGCTTTTGGCTTCTCTCCTTTCCTCAGCTATTTGTAAAGCCTCGTCAGACAGCCACTTTGCCTTCTTGCATTTCTTCCTCTTTGGGATGGTTTTAGTTGCTGCCTCCTGTACAATGTTACAGACCTCCGTCCAAAGTTCTTCAGGCACTCTGTCTACCAAATCTAAGCCCCTAAATCTATTTGTCACCTCCACTGTATATTCGTAGGGGATCTGATTTAGGTCATACGTGGAGGGCCTAGCGGTTTTCCCTACTTTTTTCAGTTTAAGCCTGAATTTGGCAAGAAGAAGCTGATGATCTGAGCCACAGTCAGCTCCAGGTCTTGTTTTGACTGCCTGTATGGAACTTTTCCATCTTTGGCTGCAAAGAATGTAATCAATCTGATTTCGATGTAGACCATCTGGTGAAGTCCATGTGTACAGTCGCCGTTTGTGTTGCTGGAAAAGGGTGTTTGCTATGACTAATGTGTTCTCCTGACAGAACTCTATCAGTCTTTGCCCTGCTTCATTTTGTGCTCCAAGACCAAACTTGCCTGTTATTCCTCTTACCTCTTGACTGCCTACTTTAGCATTCCAATCCCCTATGATGAGAAGGACATCTTTTTTGGGTGTTAATTCTAGAAGCTGTTCTAGGTCTTCATAGAAGCGGTCAACTTCTTCCTCATCAGCACCAGTGGTTGGGGCGTAGACTTGGATTACTGTGATGTTGAAAGGTTTGCCTTGGATCCTAATGGAAATCATTCTATCATTTTTGAGGTTATACCCCAGTACTGCTGTTCTCACTCTCTTGTTCACGATGAAGGCTACTCCATTTCTTCTAAGGGATTCCTGCCCACAGTAGCAGATATAATGGTCATCTGAATTAAATTCTCCCATTCCTGTCCACTTTAGTTCACTAACTCCCAGGATGTCGATGTTCAGCCTTGACATCTCACGTTTGACCACATCTAGCTTGCCTTGATTCATCGATCTGACGTTCCAGGTTCCTATGTAGTATTGTTCTTTGCAGCATCGCACTTTCCTTTCACTTCCAGACACATCCACAGCTGAGCTTCCTTTCAGTTTTGGCCCAGCTACTTCACTCTTTCTGGAGCTACTAGTACTCGTGTTCTGCTCTTCCCCAGTAGCATAATGGACACCTTCCGACCTGAGGGTCTCATCTTCCAGTGTCATATCGTTTAGCCTTTTTGTTCTGTAATCCATGGGGTTTTCTTGGCAAGAGTACTGGAGTGGGTTGCCACTTCCTTCTCCAGCGGACCACGTTTAGTCAGAACTCTCTGCTGTGACCTGTCCATCTTGGGTAGCCCTACATGGCATAGCTCACAGCTTCATTGAGCTACTCAAGCCCCTTCGCCACGACAAGGCAGTGATCCATGAAAGGGCAGTTTTAGCTAGCTCTCAATAAAAGTTTTCATTTTCTCCCTTGGTCCAAATTGGGGAAAAACAGCTTATAGACATCTGACTGTCTCTCCCAGGAACTCTGATGAATATTACTGTCCAAAAGCTAAAATCATCAAAGGACATTCAGGCCTTTTCAAAAATGTTTCTGATCTACCAATCAGGTTTGTCAGGAAAAACCATAGCAGTAGATCCAGTCATGCTTTTGGTTTTCTTTGAGTATAAACTTGGGGCCTGAACTGAAATGGTTACAATATAACTTCCATACACGTATGAACTTCCAAGACTGTATTGTAAATCTTAGGCTGTGATCTTACATGCATATACCTGAAAGCCTCATTGCATGACAATGGGACTGACTTCTGAGTAAACATATATAGCATTACACTGTCAGTTTGAGCTTCCTTGAAAATAAATTTCTTCTAGTCCAATAAGATTTACTCCCAATCAGTGAGCACAGCAATCCTGTATGCACTTGTTTAGGAATAAATCCAGATGCTTGAATAGGATTTATTTCAAAGAAGCTTGCACAAGTTCAGGCTGTTGGGATATATTCTGAAATTGCCATTCATTACTCTTTTGATAACTAATCTAGAACATTCACATCTTTCAGAACGAAACAGAACTCTGGAAGGGAGCTCTGACTGCAAAACGGAGCTCACTGCATCAAAGAGGAGGGTTGTGCAGGGGGCTAAGAGCCTCCAGGACCCTCCAAGTGCATTTACAAAGCCCCCAGGTATGGTTCCATGCCCCTGTGTCCCTGTGGAACCACAATCGTTGCAGCCCCTTAGGGGCACACACACCCCCAACTCCAGTCCCCACCCCGCACACATTTGTAGCAGCCTCAATATCCGAGTAGGACTTTGAAGATCGCTGTATGTATGTTTGTATGTATGTATGTATGTATGTATGTATGTATGTATGTATGTTACACTCCCCCTTCCCATGTCAATATTTCACACACAGCATTGATGATCTTTGAGAGCTATCTAAAGTTTCATACAAACATGCCCTGGGACTACCAGCAGTAAATAGAAAGCATCACACTGGAGCTGAGAGATCCTCACAAGGTGAATAGAGAGTGTGAGTGCAGGTAAATGTTTCAGCTATATAAGCAATGCATGTGGCTTTAGACCCACATGTTTTGTAAAACCATCTGGTTCTGGCTTGCATCATATTTATCTCTTTTCTCTAATAGAAAGACTCAGCACATCACATGTACTTAATAGCATTGCTGATCCCACTTGATCATCTTCCATCCATCTGTTCCATATCTTCCACCCAGATACGGTCCTTGGAGCAACTTACATCTAAAATTACATCTTAAAATCATTTAAAACACACCCACACCTACACACGGACCCCTCCAGAAGCAGCAGTGAAAAATGACAAAGTAGAGGAACAAAAAGGCAGTATAAGAGTGCCAAGCAATGCTGTGAAAAATCTACTGAAAGTGGACTTCCAGGGGTGAGAGTGAACACTCCTGCGCATAATGAGTTCTGCATTCTGAATGCCACTGGTGAGAAGGCATCGTCTCCTGATCCTGTCCTCCAAACCACACAGGTGGCAAGATGCAGAACGCTTCCTATCCTAATTACCTCAGTGTGCACATAGATCTATGTGGAAGGAGCTGGTTCTTTAGATCTCAAGGTCCCACATCATTTATTGGTAAATGATGATACCTTTCATTGAGCCCAGAAATGAACTGGGACTCAGTGCAGCTGATAAAGCTCTGGAGTAATATGGTCATCTGACTGGGGTCTTAGTAGTAGTCTTATTGCCAGATCACACTTGAAAAAGGTTTGGGTCTGGTTGAAAACAAGGTTTGTGCGCCCCTACTCTACTCCCACATCAACATTATCCATTGCAATTGATGCAGGCTGCCTGTTGCATTTTATTAGGCTGACATCAACACTGAGAAAGAAAACCCAGACACGAGCAGGTTGAGCCCAGGTGTCCTTGCGGGCTGGTAGTGTTGCAAATGAATAACCTCATAAGCTAGCACTGCTTCCAGCAACATTTTTATCGCATCTTCAGCTCTGCCTCGTCCCTTTGTTTGTTGCCTGAAGAGCCCTCCACATCTTCTCAAAGGACATGAACTAATAGTTTGGTAATATGGACCCCATGCCAGCTGTCGTAAGTACAGGTGCAAAAATGGTTGCCTTCACAAGTCTGGCAAAGCAAGACAGAGTGCAATCAGCTAGGGAGAGGGCTGTCAGTCTAGTAAGCAGATCCTGCAGGTTGAGCGGTTCAATCCAGTTCTGCCAGTGCATCTGACAAGTTGCTGCGACAAGCCAGTAGGGAAGAAAAAATTCTTGGCAGTAGACAGGTCAGTGGAGATCTGCAGCTGCAGGTTATGCAGACTCTGACAGGTGTGGTGTAACTGTAGTTTCCTGGTTTAGCATCAATGAACGGTCATGCATTAACGGTAATTATGGGAGCTAGACATGGTAGTGGCTCAGGGTGTAAAAACTAGGCTGCTTCACCCACAAATAGAAGATTGCACCTTTCCTAGAGGCTAGATTAAGAACAGATTAAGGGCACAATCCTAACCTGGAGTTAGGCAAGAATATGCGAGCAAATTGTTTACTTTTTCTTTAAGAGGCAAGACCACAGGATGGGAAAGCAACAAACAGTTTCACTTTTCAACAGACGTCTGTGTATTGGTCTTGTAGCAGCTCTACAGAGGCCTGAACCTGATCTAGACCTAGATGTCTAGGTCACTCACAGCAAAATCCATGCATGTTTACTCAGAAGAAAGGTCCATTTATTTTAGTTTCACTAACTAAAGTTTCACTAATTTATAGCACAATCCTAGGCATATCTACTCAGAAGTAAGCCCTATTAAATCCAAATGAGATCTATGCCCATGCAAATGTGAATAGGATTGTAGCCTTGATCTTAGGTAAGTTTGTATAGGATTGCAGTCGCAGTCACTCAGATAAGTTGTACTTTTTGCTTCTTCCCACAGAGCAAAGCTTTTTATTTTCCAGTAGTTTGTTAGTAATGAACATCTGAATTCTTGTAAGAGGTCTGGTATGTGGCTGATCTCAGATATTCAAATTGTGTGTGCTTTCAGGAGTGTTGAATTGCAGTGGAAGTGTTTTATTTATTTCATGGAATCAATAAATCCTAAGTATTTGTGAGTCACCTTTAAATTCCCAAGGATCAGTGTATGCTTCGGGTTTGACCTGGGTAAAGTAAGGCACAGCTGGTGAAACCTGAAAGTAATATCTGGATGCTTAGGAGAGTTGGAGGCACACAAAAACCTGCAGGGTTCACTTGTGTCAATTTTAAGGGGAAGAAGTGCTCCCTCAGGAGATCCCGAGGGACAGAAGGGCTGTCATGTACTTATGACTTTGCTAAACTAGGCTTTATTCTTACAATCGACACTGTTGTGACATGTTGCTGCTGTGCTCTAGTTTTGTTTTGTTGCATTTTTATTTCTTTGCATCACTCAGAATACTCGAGAGCAGCCATTACTGCCTATCATTTGATCAATAAGAAGTGTCTGCAGGCATCAATCATAATGTTTTCAGTAGTATTTCTCCACAGAGACCCCCCCCTCTCTCTCTGATGAGCACTAGTGAGTTGTAAGGAACTCCAGGCTGAGTGGACTGTAGGGAGAGCCACATCGCCTGCAGCCCACTATCTCCAGTACAGGCTATGCTTTCAAGCAGCCATTTCCTTTGTTCATTTCAGTGGGGTGCAATGATGATGGATGGATGGCCATAATAGCCACCTATGCTTTGCCACACATTCTTTGCAGATCTTGAACTGAGTGAGACTCCTCATGTCCATAATAGAGGGGTATTCTCCTACTGGGAACAGTTAAACCCAGTGCAGAGATGCTTGTCCTTCTTCCCCACAGCAGTGAACTGGTAGGCATTTCCTTTGGGAGGTATCTTTTGTTAGGCTTCTCAAGTGGTGGTGTTTTGGGCTCAGACTAGATGTTACTTGAATGTTTGAGGCTATTGTACTTGGGTTTTCATTTTTAATTCAGTAAGTAGAAGCTACCATGCATTTTGGGTCTGTGGCATGAAATAAGGGAGAAGTTAACCTTCAGCCCCTGCCATAATCCTGATCTAGATTCCCCCCTCCCCTGCCCCGACACTCACACATATTGCTACCAATGGGATTTTTTCCTTGCAGAAAAAGAATATGTTATCATGTTTTTGAACAATGATCTGGATCACCACAAATGGTGATCCAGATTGAAACTCTAGTGTGGGGAGAAGCCCTTTTTCTCACAACATGCCCCTGTAGTTAGAAAGGGTTAACAGCCCAGAAATTTGGTTGACTGTTGGGACAAAACCTGTTGGGATATAGGTGGGGATATCTTTGTGTTTGAATGGGATGCCCATCACAGGTTGGCAAAGGTAACCAAGCTAAGGGTTGCCTAAGGTTTATGTTGTGTGTGTGTGTGTGTGTGTGTGTAAGACATAAAACACACAATAATTTGCAATTTGTTAACAGCTACATAGAGCAAGCTGTGAGTAGGCTGAAGGCAAGACTTTTGGAGGGGTGATGCGGGATGGTTGGTTTGCTGCCTTGTAGGAGTGCCTGCTGTTTACTCCATTTATTCATAATAAAAAAAAAAATTACATCAAAAAGGAAAAAATAACAACAAGTCTCCAGTGCACTGTTTCATTAAAAGGAGATCAAGCTCAAGTACTGTTGCCCTGAACTTCACATCAATTGGGGAAATATGGAGCATTCAACATATCCTAACCAAAACATTCTTTGCTCTGTACAGCCATGCCTTTGTGTGAAGGTTTGCAGCATCCTGTGTTACAATAGCCACAAACTTTTGAAACGCTCCCTAATTGGGAATCTAATTCTCTCCTATGTTACATGGGTAGGTTAAGAGAAACCGGGAGCTTGAATTGTCAAAAAGAGAGGCATGGTCTTCACTGTGGAGTGTAAATGGGCACTTATCAGTGACTAAACCCATTTCAAAGTTTGACCTTAGACAGCGGTGATCAAAATTCTTCTGGATTAGTTCACTAACACCCCTGCTATCGCCAGGTTCTGCCAAGCTCCTCACTGTGGTGGGACATTTGCTTTGAACCAGCATGTAATCAGCTTTTAAAATATGGCTTGAAAGCCTCTTCAGGCAAAAATAAGCCCTAAGTTGTACAGCGTTTCAAATGTAGGGCAGGCTGTTCAGGGAAATTAAACTTAACAGAACAGTTATTAAACCAGGGCAGTAGTTGAAATATGCTGACATTTCAGCCTTTGGGCAAAACGTTGAAATGGATTTGTTAGTCATAGGATGGGGGAAGCATTGCCCAGGATGCCTGGGTTCTCATGAATTGTGGCAGCACAGCAATTTCCAGTTGGGATCTCGGTCTCTTATTCTGTTAGCCAGCATAACACAGACACACAACGAGTGTGTACATACCTCTGTCTCAAAGAACGGTATAGGTGCAACCCTGCTCCACTTGACATGGTATCATTTTTCTAGCGGTGATCAATACGAGGTGCTTCAAAGGAAGTTTACAAGAGCATTGGGCATGTGGGAAGAAATTGTCTATCCTAATCCTTTGTCATGCATCCCTTGGCTTCTGCTAATAAAAAAGTAAGAGTACCTGGAGACTGAGGTTGCACCCCTGAGCATCATAGTGAACACAGGGCACATCTATCCAAAGAGATTCAATTAAAATAAAAGTAATGGGCAAAGTATTGGAAAAAGAGGAAATACTGTGTTTCATCTGTTTCGTTCTTTTTTAAAACAGTGAAACTGTTATAAAGCTGGGAGATCAATTTTCTTCTTTGCAATCATATTAAAAAGGCCATACTAAAATGTCCACACTGAACCATATTAAAATCTTATCAATTTTGTAACTTTGGAATCCACCTTTCAACTGCAGATTCACTGGGTATCCTCTCCGGATTTGGTCTGCATTTTCCCCTGAACTGCTGCTTTTTGCACAAGACCAGCTTAGATTTTTGATCAAACCCTTTTTATTACTGCAAATTCATTAATTACTGATTTAGCAGCACATCACTGCTGGATGAAAAGCTGGCTAAATTGCCCAAATTCATAACGTCTAATGAGATTTCAAAACACTAAAGAGCCACGATTGAACCAGTTCCAGAACAAGATGCAGCCTGCCAATGTTTTTCTGAGAAATGATAAAATAGAGAGGAGAGCGGGCGAGGGTGGTCTGCACAGTGAGGCACTGCAGATATGTGGGGAAGGGTTGCTCTTTTGCAAGGCAGGGGGTTGTATATTCACTTCCAACCATAGGTCTCTCTTAACTCTGGATTACTCTGCCTCTTCCCTGTAGCCCTTAGTAGGTTTGCCAACTACCTGGAACAAAATGACCTGATCTACTCCTGTGCTTTCATGACAGCTTGAGTTGAACTAGCAGGTCAAACTTTTTCACAACACAGGAATAAACATGAATGAATTATCACCCTCTAATTGCTGCTGCATATATCTGATGGCTGTTAAAGGAGAGACATGGGGATGGGGAAGGTTCAAAGGTTAGCAACCCCAGCATCCCCTTCTGGCAGCCACAGCTTTTGCACTTCTAGCTGTACAGAGAAACATAAACGATGAAGGGAAAGCCCCCCCTTAAGAATCTTAAGATATACTTTTGCCACGCTTCTTAATACCAAACAGGGCACAATCCTCTGAGGGCAGTTGGGCCAATACTAGACATTTGTTTCAGCCCAACAGCACTAGCGCCGCCACAGGGGCCAACACTAGCAGCAGCAAGAGTGGATCTGGGTGGAGGGAGAGAGGGTGGATGAGCGGGAGGAACTGGGCGGGGGTGGGGGTGCCAGGAGGCATGCTGGCCTGGAGAGGGCGGGTGGAGTTGGGATGTGGCTGTTAGGCCACATCCAAGCCTCTGTCCCCAGGCCACGCGGCATCCGCGGCTCTGCGCCTGCTATACAGCAGGCACAGATCCAAAGAACCCATAAGGGAGGCTCCAGAGTGCTCCAAAGCTGCGCTGGATACAGTGCAGGCCCGCTAGCCTCGCTGTTCCAGCACAGCTTAGGATTGCACCCTCAGTGTATAAATGCGCCTGCTTCAATTCAGTGAACCTGACTAGGTCTCCAGAAAATTCATTCTTTGGCAGGAAAGTTGAAAGGATACTTCAGGCCAGTTATGGAAGCTTGCTATTTTCGGAGAGGAATTAGTGGGGTGTCACATCACATGGGAGTCGACTGATCTATCAGTTCTCATGTCAGCTGGTTATTAATTGTCCCTCTTCACCCCAGCACAGTGTCTTTCTCATGGCTGTTGCTGGTGGTGTTCTCCATTCTTTTAGATTGTGAGCCCTTTTGGGTCAGGGAGCCATTTAACTTTAATGTTACTATTTGCCTGTAAACCGCTTTGTGAACTTTGTGTTGAAAAGCGGTATATAAATACTAGTGATTGATTGATTGATTGATTGATTGATTATTCTAGACTAGCAGCCCAGTCCTACACTGCCTGGCCCCTGTAGGCGAAGCAGTAGCCAAACAGTTACAGCTGCATCTTATGGGTGCTGCAGAAGACACCTTGGGAGAAGGGCACGTTTATCCCCTCCCTCTGGGTAAGAGCACAGGCCCACCAATGGGCCTCCTCATGTCTGTGCTGGCTATTTTGCCAGCACAGGCCTGAGGCCCTCCATGTCAAGCCCCACGGCCTGTGATGAGTATCAGTTGGGCCTAGGTTGCTGGCTAAGACAGGTATTGGCTAACAGCCCCCATGAGAGGAGCAGGATCCAGGGTGAGGCAACCCCCTGCTCTTTTTTGCTGACCAATTGAGCAATTCCTTTCTGTCGCGTCAAAGGCACCCCCTCCCTCCTATGGCCCAAGAAGCACCAGTGGTTGAATGGTCATGATCTTTGTTTGGGCAACTTCCAGCCAAAGAAAGGAAGTGGGTGGCTACAGCTCCAACCATTGCCTGTGGAGGAAGACACCATTGTAGAAAAGTCCAGCTGTGTTTTAAAGCTCTGGACGTCATCCCATAATCTGCTAAAAACCCCAAAGCTCCCTTCCCTTCCCCAAGCTTTGGCAGAACAAAATGACCGGCTGCTTGTCCCACTGCTGAGTAGCTCTCTGGCTCCTGTCATTTTCCCTCCCTCCTCGGGTGAGCTGACTGAGCAGGCTGCGACTAGCAGTGGGAGGCTGAGGGTATTGCAGCCTCCTTTTGAGCAGTGTTAATCTGGGTATCCTTCTCATTAGGGCTTTGATAGGACAAAGGAAAGATTAGAGCAGCAGCTAATAAAGCTCATTGATAGCTCCCCCCTTGCCTCTTCTGAGAGAGATGAAATGAACACATTCCCTGGGAAACAGCAGGGGCAGCAGCCTGCTTGCTTTGCATTCTTGTTCTCTGCCTAACCCAGCACTAAGCTCTCTTCGGAACAGCTCTCAGTGCTACTGTAATTGCATCTAGCAAAGCAAGGTGGGTTTCTTTCCTCAGGGCCAGTCCAAGACCCCCCCCCCCAAGTACCTGAATGCTAGTGTGCCAAATGCTCCTTTCCCTTATCCAGAAGCATATTTCCACCTTCGCTCCTCCTCTGGCTCCTTAGATTGAAAAAGGAAGAGAACCAAGGAGGGGTACAGCCAGTGTGGAGGATAGGAGAGTGGTCGGCTCGAACACTGCCAGCTTCCTTCACATGCCTCTTCCATTCTATTCTTTCTCTTTCTTAAAATCAAGGGAGTGAAAGAAGGAGTGATGGAGGCGGGCAGAACTAGTGGCACAGCAAGTGGGGGTGGATGGGAGGCAGTTTGCCCCAGGTGCCATGCTGGAGTGTCACTTGAGAGGGTGCCAAGTGAGGCCCTGCCAAGATAGTGGCAGCCAATGTTTCAATCTGATTGGGGATCAGAAATACCAAGAGGGGGTGGCAGCTTGAGGAAGGAGAATGCAAGGAAGAAGAAGGAGTTGTGGCGCGATTGCCCTGCCTCTCCCTTCCCCCTTCTTCCCTGCATTCCCCTTCTTTGCACTGCCACCACCGCTGTGACTCCCCAAACCGGAAGCTTCCAAAACATTAATCTTTGCCCTGCCACCCCTTCCTCCTCTTTCCTCACAACCCCCTTCCTTGCCCTGCTGCTGCTGCCGCTTAGGGATCACTTAGAAAATTAAGAGCAAAATCCTAGGAGTTAGGAGTGAGTTAGCAGTTAGACTGGCACAGTTAGGCCAGCAAAGTTTGGCTGGCTCAAGGGCCACCGTAAAGCGCATTTGGACCACTCTCGGAGCCTGACAGGATGGCGTACATCTGTGCCACCACCGCTTATTTTTTTGGCAGCTTCCCAATCTGAAAGCTGCTGATCCAGAAGCTGAGAGCTCCCACTGCCCTTATCTTCCTCCTTTGGAGGCTCTTGTTGAGCTTTCAAAGGATAAGAAAGGGGGAACAGGCAGATCTCACCACCACCGCAACCTTCTGGGAGAACCCAGAAGTGGCCTTACTGGGTTCTGGGGAGTCCCAGCTATGCCAGGGGCAGGACCCTCCTAATCCATAGCCTGAGGCGACTGCCTCAGTTGATCTCATGGACCTGCTGGTCCTGCCTTTTATTTCCTACAAGCATGTATTGGCAATGGTTGCCGTGTGCAATGAAACCTTCACCAAAAGCAGAACAAACCTCCAGCCTTCCACCATTCACCATCTCCGCTGCTGCTATTAGGTGCTGAGCTGTAAAGGACACTGTGAGGGAAAGAGCCAGATCTCAATTTGCTTCTCGCCCAATGGTGTGTGCTTTTTAGTTGATTCCAGGAGAATTGTCCACACGTGGGCAGCAGTATCTGGCCCACCTTTTCTAATGAGCCAGCCTTCTGTTACCCAGGAGATGACATGAATAATGAATTCTTTCAGGTATGGGAGTGTTGAGTTCCAGCCGGTCAATTAAAATGGCCCAGTACAGGCTCATTTAAATTGGCTCATTTTGGAAGAGGGGCAGAAGCACAAAGAGTAACGGGAGCTGGGAAAAGGAGCATCTCTATCAGAAAGGAGAAATTAAATCAAAGTTATTAGTTCACATTTGATTTATATGCAGTGATATATATCTGACCTTATGCCATTCCGGAAGCAGCCAGCTCTTGCTAATTGCAGCTTGTTGCCAGGGCCCAGCGTAGCAGGCTGTGACTCTGGGTGTGTGACTGAGTGCAGACTGTGACACTGGGTGTGAGACTAAGTGCCATTTACATGATCCACCTGCACAGCTCCTGGCTCCCTTCCTGCCTGTTAGGGGCTTTGCGTTCCTTCTCGGCTGAATGTCCGTCTTTTGTGTCTTCATTTGTGTCTTCTCTCATTTGCACTACTGCCCTAATTTGCTCTTTGGTGCAGCAATGCTCCCTTGGCCTGGGAAGGTCTGACTGAAGTGGCATGGCCTTTCATGTCTGGCAAAGGCAGCCCAGAGCAATGAAAGGAATCTCTCTTATTGCTCAGGAGTTGGAGGGCAGTGAGCCCCAGAGGACCGAGTGAGGCTGGGACTGCAATGAAGGTTAAAGAAAGAGGAGGCAAACTGTCCTTCACCCTGCTGTGGAGTGAACGGAGAGCCTTCTTTCTCCTGCAGGCAGAAAGGAAAGTACAGGAAAGGGCCAAGGGAGGAGTGAGGTGAGAGATCTCATTGCTGCATCTTCTTTTAGTGTTGTGTAGCTGTCGGTGGAG
>JAJKFI010032202.1:0-43587 GCA_029204185.1 Lerista edwardsae
ATCCATCCATCCATCCATCCATCCATCCATCCATCCATCCATCCATCTTTATGAATGATTTTTGGTCCAATCAAATCCAACTTTCTAGTGCTGATGCTGCCACAACACAGCCTTAAGGTAAGGGAACAAACATTCCTTTACCTTGAGGAGGCATCCATGATTCGCCCCCTCCAGGATGCCGCACACACCCCATTGATATGGTTGCATCGGTGCTGGAAAGTTGGATAGAAGTGGGCCCTTTATTGTTCTGCCATGGGCACTTGGTGGAAAGGCACACATTTCTTTGTAAGCACTTTGTAAATAAAATAAATAAAAAAATGTCTGTGGTGGAGTGTGTGTGAGGCTGAGGTTCCTTTTTGCTTTGTGTTGCTGATGCATTATGTGAAAATGAACACATTCTCCTCCTTCCCTCTGACCGGCATTCCCCATTTCCACTTCCCTTTGCAGCTTTCTTAGGTTTAAGGTGGGAAAGTAGTAGAGAAGCATACTAGTAGCACCTTCTTCATTCAGACACAGATTAAAAACAGTTCATTGGAGCATGAATGCTGCCTGGTGCTGGAGAGAGCTCTAAGGCCCTGCTGCCACTGCACCAATATGAAAGGTCCTAAAGTGCGGTGGGTTGGAACTGTTGCCTGATCTTCTCTTTGAAATTGCTGCTTGCAAGATAGGTGCTGATAGGCCCATGCAAAACTCTGGTGGAAGCCTGCAAAACCCTTCCATTCTTTATATGCAGCTTGAGTTGAAAGCCACACAACCAATGTATTCTGAAGCTGGGAAAGTTTTAAATGGAAAGTGGTCTGTCTGCTCCACTGGCCAATTGGTTTCCATAAAAACTTGCAGGCTTTTCTGTCTGCGCATGCCCTGCCCACACATAGAGCAGAGTGGGGTTATAACTCACTAGTAGAACTTAACTACATAATAAAAGAAGAGCAGATAACACCAGCTCCTGTGAATTCTAGTCCTGCCCTGTGAGTTTTATTATTTTGTTATTGTGTTTTGTGAGTATTTGGTAAGCCATTTTGAGCATTTGCGTTGGCAAGGGAAAGACTGGATATAAGCTACCCAGCTGGATAGAAGCTGGGTATTTAAATAGATAGATACAAATAATTCAGTGGTGGAACACCTGCATTGCATGCAGAAGGCTACAGGTTGAATCTCTGGCATCTTTAGCTTAATGGAGGCAGGTAATGGGAAAGATTTCTTTCTGACGCCCTGGAGAGCTGCTTCCAGCCAGAATAGGTACAACCAGGAAAGATGGACTAACTTTATAATTATTTTTTGCCTGTAAACCGCTTTGTGAACTTTTGTTGATTGATTGATTGGTTGGACCTTATAAAAAAGTGACAGTAGCAATTTGTTGACTGTAGCAATATCGCAATGCCCGAGTTTGAAAAACCTCCAATATTTGAGAGTCCAGTAGAGAACTGAGACTAGATTCTCAGATCCTAATCTTTGGTTTATGGAGTTCTAAGACTGGTTCTTGAATTTAATTTTGTGATTCCTTTCTTTACTCTTACAGATTCCCCAGATAAGCTATGCGTCCACTGCCCCTGACCTAAGTGATAACAGCAGATATGACTTCTTTTCCCGTGTCGTCCCATCGGACACCTATCAGGCCCAAGCCATGGTGGATATTGTCAAAGCATTCAAGTGGAATTATGTTTCAACCTTGGCTTCTGAAGGCAGCTATGGTGAGAGTGGAGTGGAAGCCTTCATTCAGAAATCCAGAGAAAATGGTAAGTGGACTTCTGATCTTGTAGAGAGATGGTATATGGGACAGAGGGAATGCATGGAACTGCTTTGAACCATGGGTAAATACACTTTTCCTTTTGCTTCAACATGAGACAAGGGCCATAGTGACCAGGATTTTAAGAAGAAAACCAAAAGTTTTTGACACTATAGACTTTCCCCCCATTTCAGTACCCAGCCCCATAACAGATAAAGATGTGAGAAAATAAAAGCAAATTATAAGAAAAGAAAGGTTAAAGGGGGCAATACTTAAGGAAGGGTGTGTATCTCATAAGGTCAAATTGGAGGCTGGTTAAAACTTCCAATCAAAGGCAAACCACATGCCTCAGTATTTGCTCTTTTGGGTCTCTTCTAAATACAGCCAGTTTGTACAGAGAAAGCAAATGTAAGTCTGTAAGTCTACAGTGGCATCACTAAGATTTGTGTTACCCAGTGCGAGAGCTCGTTGCGGCACCCGCCCCCCCCGATGGACCTCCTCCTATGCTAGACCATACAGAATAAATTACAAAATCATACGCACAGCCTAAATGCAATGGCATCACTAGAGTTGGTGTAAACCCCATTAATATAGGTCATCCACCAAATCAGCAACCAACAAAAAACCAGTGGCACACACACAAAGAATATTAGCTCAGATACATGGAAATGAGAGCTGACTCATTCTAACACCTTATTGGTTCCCTGCTATGTCTTTTATTATACCTCTTTGGTTCTTGGATCAGTCTCATTGGTCAGTTTTAAGTTCAAGAAATCCACATTTTGTTTTATAATGCTGTTGTGTTTTCCTTTTCTGGTTATTTGGCTATAACTTTTGAGTAAATAAAAATATTTTAACACAGTTTTTTTTATTGCATTCTACATTAAATTACCCATTGAATGATGTATAATACGATGGTGTTACAGGTCCAACCTTTTTATACACTGATTTTTATATACTGATTTGACTCAACATTGATGGCTCTGCAGACAAGAAGGACCCTGCTAATCTCTGGAGAAGGGGGGGACACACATCTCCATTCCAAAAACCACATTTCTAGTCACTCTGAGACCAGAAAGGAAGTCACACTGAGACCCTTTCTTGAGAAAGAATGGAATGAGAAAGTGATTAATCACTTTTGCATTTCATTCTTCAGTGAGAGAGGATGAAGGGAGGGGGTTACTTTTCTAGGAGCAAGCTGAAAATAGCAGTTCTAATTGACTGACTAGGGTTTTAAGTTATTAACACGGTTTTTGATATCAGCGGGGAGTCCCAGAACCAAATGCCAGTGGATATTGAGACAAAATTGTATTTGAAAATATCAAATTTTTCACAATTTTGGCCAGTAGCGATCACACACACACACACACACACACACACACACACACACACACACACACGAGTGTGTTATCTGGTGAGATCCATACTCCCGGCATCTCTTAACGACACCACTGACCCACTACTTTTGGTTTCTTTTCATTTCCAACAATTCCAACAATTCTCCTTGTCAAGCATGCCTGTCTTGTGAAGAGGTTCCTAACTGCTATACCAAGTTAATTAATACTAGGAACTTACTCCAGAAAGAGGCAATCATGGGAAAACTCCACCTCATGTAGGTGAGGGAACGAGTTGGGACTATACTATGCACCTCTAGACTTTGGGAGACAGAAGCATATTCTGGTTGTATAATCTGAGGGGTTCAATTAAAATTGATGGAAAAACCTTCAGCAGAATCTGCCTCATTTGGAAGTCTAACAAGGTTTATTTAATCCAGACAAATGCCATCTCCATTGTTGTGGTTGAATTTGGTATTCAGGTTCATGCATGTGGAACTTTGAAGAATTGTGGCCGATGGGTAATTGGATGTCTCAACCTGAGTGGATGGATTTATCTTTTAACTTAGATGTCATGCTTGGAAGCCACAAAAGTCCATTAGAAACCTCTGCTGTAATATATTTACATCAGTTTTGTGGAAAGTATGGGTTGTGGTCCCCATTGGCTGCTCTGTCTAGAAAATAGCCTTGTCTGAAGAGTTATTACCATTGGGAAGTGGTGTTATTAAGAAAGGTCCCCAGAAGGTTTATTCTTCTTGAAGTGGAAGCAAAAAATGGTTGGAATGTAGATGTGATGGTTTTTCTACTACACAGATGGTTTTTCTACTACAATCCAACTGGGCATAGTCCAGAAGAAAATGCCAATAGCTATTTGTCTTTATGCAGAATTGAAATAGCATCTTGAAATTGTTGCCACATCATTGGATCAGGCTGCCTAAGGTTCCTAAGGCTGATCCTGAATAATACGACACCCTTTTCTTTTCAGTTGGAGAGTTTGGACTGGTCAGGAGCAATTACTATACTGCTTCCTGCTTCTCTTGGCCCAACAGGGAGATTAGATTGAGGGCTCAATCCTATACTGTGCTGGAATAGCGAGGCCGGCTGGCCTGCACCATATCCTGATATAGGACAGGCTGGAGCCTCCCCACGGCAATGGCATGTTTGTGCCCTTACTGTAGGGGAGGCTCCAGCCTCCCCTATGTGCTCCTCAGAACTGCACCTGCTAAATAGCAGACACAGATCCAAGGAGACCATAAGGTCCGAATCAGGTTCAGGTATAGGATTCGGCCTTATGGCTGAATCCTGGACCTGTCTCTGTCTCGAGTCCATTGCCCATCGCCCGCCCACTGCCCGCCTTCCCACCACCCCGTTCCAAGATGGTGCCTCCCTTGCACCAGCCGGCTTCAGCCAATGCAAGGGAGGTGCAGCACAGGTCCTGTTGCCTTAGCGCTGACACAGGGGTGCTCATCGGCACTCCCGTGTCGGCACTAAGCGCGCAGCGTCGACGCAACCCTGTTGTGTCGACACTGCGCAATTTCTAGGGTTGCGCTGCCCATCATCCCCCACAAGCTCTGTGTAATTGGGGTGGGCAAGCCCACAGAAGGGTTCCATTTGTAGCTCTCCTAGCCCTCGAGCGGTGCATAGCTGATGCTCCCCTTTCACCATGCTCCTGCCTTTTTTCTGCACCCATACCAACTTGCTGTTGTGACCAAGGGGCTGCATTATTAAAGGCACTTCCTTCTTCCTCTTAAACATAGCTCTTTCCAAAGCCACAATGCAACGTAGATGAAAAGCTTCCCACTTCCCAGCCAACTTGGACATAAGGAAAATATCTCTACTTAGCCCCAAATGATGCCTGACTGATTATACCCTGAGTGGGCAGACAGGTGCCAGGCTTGCTGAAAAGAAGGCTACTTGAAAGGTAAAAAAAAGTAAAGGTTTCCCCACGATCGAATGGTCTAGTCATGACCGACTGTAGGGGATGGTGCTCACCTCCGTTTCTAAGCTGAAGAGCCGGCGTTTGTCCTGAGAACAGGTTTCCATGGTCCTGTGGCCAGCATGACTATATGCCAAGGCCCACGGAACGCCGTTACTTCCACCTAAGTCAGTGATGGCAAACCTATGACACGCGTGTCAAAGGTGACACACCACAACGTTTGGGGTGACACACCAGTGTTCACCAACAACTGACAAAAACTGAGTTTATTTTACTCATTTTAATTTTTGCAATTATTTAATGTTTCTTTATAGAATACATAGCACCACACATGATTGGACTGTATTTTTTGTTTAAATAAATGTATATAAAGAACTGTTTCTCTTTCGTTTGGGAGGGGGATTGACACGCCAGCAGAGTCAAGTTAAGTATTTTCCAAAATTTTGACACACTGAGCCCAAAAGGTTTGCTATCACTGACCTAAGTCAGTGAAGTGGTATTTATCTACTTGCATTTTTTACATGCTTTCAAACTGCTAGGTTGGCAGGAGCTGGGACAAGCAACAGGAGCTCACTCAGTTGCATGGTCTCAAACTGCCAACCTTCAGCAAGTTCAGCAATTGTGGTTTAACCCACAGAGCCACCACATCCCTACTTGAACGGTAGGACCTGGCTATACAGCCATAGCCAGGGATGCCATGATTATTCTCATGAAAATGATGTCATGAGTTGCCCCTTTGCATGGCCTAGTCTTGTCTCCTGCCTCCAATCTAGGGTGGATGCAGTCCTACCCTATCCCCCAGACACTGTGCATGGAACCTGGAAGAAACAGCAACAACTGGAGAGTTAGAGAGGCATGTTTGCACATCCTTAACACAGAGGCCATTTTCTCTTGTGCTCTATTACTTTGGGCCATGCCATAATTCCAGTCAGAACTATATTTTCATCAGTAGCCAAATTTAAGAATGGGGTCATTCTGCTAAGCTCCACCCAGCAAGGACACTCGGCCTATGAGACGTTGCCAATGATAGCTTATTACAGAACTGTTGCACATCACCTGTTTCCAGCGCTGCTTCATTCACCATCGCAGCCAACTCAGTGGGGATCTTTGTGTGCCCAGCATAATGTATGCAAATGAAGAACCTGCTCTCTTCCCAGCTTGAATGAAGGGCTTGTTGGAAGGAATAATACGTATGTATATAGACTTAGGGTGCAGTCCTAACGAACTTTCCAGCACTGACATAGCTGAGCCAATGAGGCATGTGGTGCATCCTGCAGTTGGGGGCTAGTCACAGTGGCCTCCTCAAGGTAAATGTTTGTTCCCTTACCTTGGGGCTGCATTTCTCTTACCCTGGTGCAGGATTGTTGTTGGGATTGAGCCCTTAATATGTCGTCCACACCATGCTAAAGCCTTCAGGGTTGCCACATTTTGTACCAGCTCTGTTCACGTGTAGTTAACAGCACCACAAGAAACACAAATTTGTGAGACTTTTTCTCACAGCTTCTCTCTGTGCGAGAAAACAGCTTCACCTACTCAATTTCTGCATGTCAGATTGCTGTTAAAGTTATGGAGCTGGACCAGTCAAGAAGTGGAAACTCAATGTATGAGACAGCCTTCTGAGGGAGATGTTAATGTGCTTCCTAGCCTCCAAAAAGTGATTCTCCAAGCGAGCCAAGGACTGGGTCACTGGAGGGCATCCTTGACAGATAGCTTTCACCGTCACATTTCCCTTGTTTGTTCCTCTCTCTCCATCTGCCAGTCTAGCCACAGAAGGGTACACTTTCCAAATTTGGGCACAAGCCCCTGTGTTTGTATTTATACAGCAATCAAGCTCATTGTAATTGCTTGTTTCAAAGGACCACCGAGTGTCCAAATGCTAGACATTGGTAATACCCTGCAGATGTAATCCCGCTATAAATCTCGCCTAAGCCTGTTTAATTGCACAGCCTAGGCCGAATTTGTTATTGCAACTGTTTGGAGTGTGCAGAGCACTGATGACAGGCAGGGGAGGATGCCAGGATTTGGTCCAGGCAAATTGGAAAAGAACGCACAGGGTTATTCAAGAAGGGCTTGCTGCAAAACAGTAGAAAAAGGTGTTTCTCCCAAAGAAAATGACCTCAAGCATTCTTAAATCCGTTCCCCTTGAAGAGCCATGGGGATGTCAAGTCTGGTGGTCACCTTTCTGAATGTGCAACATTGCTGAGCTAAGACAGGCGGAATATCTGAATTCCTTCTTTACATGGACAGTACTCAGTATATAACACATGGCTGCGTGCACCATTTCTTATGAGGGCCTTGGAGGCAAGGAAGTGGAGATGGTCAATGGACATATGCCTCGTGCATACATATGCGCACACCCATTTCCTCTTAAAACATGGCTTTAATCCCTTAGTCACTGGGTAAACCTTTAGCTTTTGTTACATCTGTGGATGCTCAAACCTGACTTCAGATGTAAGGAGGCTCACTGTGGCCAAATCTGAGAACCTGGGTTCAGTGTTGTTACTGCAATCTACTGCTGCTTGAAAGCCATGGACTGAAGTCCCAATGTGGGAACAACCCCCCCCCCATTTAACAAAAGTGAAGCAGGCTCCTATTTGGGAGGGATGTGAGATGCTGATTTCCAGAGATGCTGGAGAAGATTTGCGGATTCCTTGTTTGCTTCATCCTATACTCCACTGCCTGCTGAAGTACCCCTTTCTTAGCATGAATGGACATCCATTGTATAGGGGAGATGTTTTCCATGCTCATTGCCTCCTGTTCTTCAGGTGGGCTCTGTAGGACTCAATGCACTTTCAGCATCTTTAGGCACTGATTTTCCTTTTTTTCTTCACTCTCAGGCTATTGCAGTGGGTGAGGGTAAGCATGCCATGGTATGTTATGCTGGGATGAGTTCCTGATCGGTGTAAATACTTACAGCACCAGTAGATGGCACTTCAGTATTTGCTGCATAATTCCTATGATTTCCATTGCAGGATTAATGTAACTTGTTGCTGGGCATATCATAGCTTTCGCAATAACAACATACTGTAATAGTACATCAGTAAATATCGCAAGTATATATTTGCTGGGAGAAAGGATTATCACCTTATAATAAACTGAGAGCTCAGTCCTAGCCAACTTTCCAGCACTGATGCAGCTGCAGTGCAGCCCTGAGGTAAGGGAACAAAGGCCTCCATGACTTTCCCTGCAGGATGCAATGCATGCCCTGTTGGCATGGCTGCATTGGTGCTGGAAAGTTGGATAGGATTGGACCCTGTGGTTCTGTGACTGTAACAACTTCCTGGCAGGCAAAAATCAACAGGTGCTTTTCCTACCACTGCAACTTCCTTAAGGAAAAGCTTCAGGTGTTGATTTCTGCCTGTTATGTAGTTTTGAAGGCACAGAGCAAAAAGCAGAGCAACCCCCCCCCCCAGGGACAATGCATGTGAATGCTGAATTCCCAGTTGTTTTTTTCCTCCTGCTCTGGGATAGTTATACAATAAAGGAACCAAGAACCTTGAGGGTTAGGAGGAAAACACTACTGCTTCTGCATCTGTTGTTCTGTGTGTTCCCTGAAGCATTTGATGGCTCACTGTGAGATACAGGAAGTTGGACTAGATGGGCCTCTGGCCTGATTCAGCGGGGCTTATGTTATGCAGAGGCTGCTTAAGGTGAATTAAAGCCCCCCCCCCCCGCATCTCCTGGTTCTTTGTGATATCATGTCACTTAATTCCTTTCTCACCCTCAGGTTTAGGGCATGTCTGCATAGCTAGTATTTTGAAAAGAAACTGGTTTGCATAGTTAAGTGATCAACTACCTATTCTAACCTCTGCAGAGGCCAGCTAACTACACATTGCGAGGCCAGGGTATGCTAGAGAAAGGAGACTGCTTTTCTGTCCTCTGCTCTCACACCTGAGTGCCTTGGCTGATACCTTCTTGCTATCTGGGTAGGCTTTGGCAGGAAGGAAGAGGGAAAAAACATATCCAGAGATCAAATATATGACTTATGATACTGTTGGCAGTGCAAAATGAATAGCCGAGCAATTGCAGAGGAACTAACCTACTATATGAAACAGAATGTCTCACCCATCTTTATTTTAGGACAAGAAAGGAAGGGAGAAGGGGAGATGTGATAGGGAGAGAAGAAGAAGAAAAGCTATTTCTCTAGTTCTCCAAATTGGAAACTGAATTGAAAGGCTGTGCAATGCTGTGGACGTCCCCTTGCAGTCTAATCCTTCTGAAAGATTAAAGATGTCTTTGGCCATATATTGTATTGATTCATTCTCTGAAGTATAAATCATTTGTTCGCCAGCAGGCTGGCAACCAACCAACCAACCAGTGCTTACAGTTGAATGTTTAAGGGAAAAAAGGGTGTGTGTGTGTGTGTGTGTGTGTGTGTGTGTGTGTGTGTGTGTGTACAGTATATATAATTCTGAACCAAAGGTGAACGATGCACCTTTTGAAAGCTTGGTTGAGACTCCTGTGTCAAGATGTAGGTGTATTTTCTAATCCCGACCAATGCCAACAAAGCAGATAATAGGATGGCAAAGAGGAAAAGAGGGCAGGAGGTGTACTCTGGAGATTGAAATGTCTCCTTGCGGGGGGGGGGGAAGCTAAGCCAGTTCAGTGGTTGGATGGGAGACCAGGAGGCTGCTGGCATAACTGTGTGGAGGAGTTATCTTTTGAAAAGGATAACATCCAGTGGTGTCATTCAAATGATTTAGGAACAGGAACTCACTTTTGATTGGCACTTGTCGGGAACCCGGAACCAGCCACGGAGCCCGTTAGGATCCGGAACGCCCGTTCTGGTCCGTTCCCCCTGAATGACATCACTGATAACATCTTTGAGAAGCAGGTCTGAGGCATGGTTGCAGTTGCCTGCAAGAAGCTTGGAAAGTGCAAGAGTTGGCAGCCAGGATTATGACTGCACTGTGTCAGAAAAACATTATTTCTGTGACAGGAGAAATGGAGGTTTCTATGAGATTTCTCATGGAATAATTTTTGTAAAAATCTCATTGAAAAACGGATTTATATTCAGCGTGCCTAGGTAACTGCTGTGACTCTATTGAGAAAGCAGTTTATAATTACTGTACTAAAAATAAAGTCTCATGGACTTCATTCAGGGCGCAATCCTAAACTGAGTTAGGCCAGCATAAACTGTGGGATACAGAGTGAGACAATTTGGCCCAATGCATCCAGAAGAACTGCTTGTATAAATGAGCGTCAGCCTGCAGATCAAAGAATGAACATCAGACCAAACGTTTCCGTCGTTAGGGCAATGTAAGCTAAAGGTTAACCAATACATTTATAGTTTGCAAGGAGACTAGAACAATGAACAGGTTTTTATTATGGGCATGCTAGAGAGACAACTCAAACCCTTCCTTTTTTCCCCATCACCAACCTGGGTATGTTCCAGCAGAGAGCAGACACTTATAAATCCTACAGGCTTTAACGGAGTATGAAGTTGGCACCAGTGCTCGGCTCGCCCAATTTACAGGAATTATCCCTGAAGGCAGGTGCTTTAACTTGTCGGGAGACTTTGGACGACCTAAAATTCCGTGCTCAGCAAAACGTGGCTGGGATTTGTCAGGAGTGAGAAAGCATTCTGCTGACTGTTGCTACAGGATGCTTAGAAGGGATTACTGGT
Source organism: Lerista edwardsae (assembly GCA_029204185.1). Taxonomy (NCBI): domain Eukaryota; kingdom Metazoa; phylum Chordata; class Lepidosauria; order Squamata; family Scincidae; genus Lerista; species Lerista edwardsae. The sequence goes on from JAJKFI010032202.1 coordinate 10,623, forward strand.
CCGCAAAGCGGCACTGGCAGGGAGCTGGAAGCACTCCCAGACTCTCCCTTTAGAGGTCACTGTGGAGAAGAGTGCTGTGCCATCAGTTAGGACCAGAAGGCAGTTATCTGTGCCATCAGTTAGGACCAGCTTGACCTCCTACACTTCAAAGACACAGGCTGGAGGGAAATTGATCATAGTGGAGTAGAGAACATATCAGCCATGCGGGTGAAGGTGAGTGGCTGGGGCTAAGCGCACAGCTGTGAACATACGGTACATGGCAGCATGTTTCAACAACAGTTGAAAGTAAATAAGGCTGGAGAACGTCTTGGTCTCTCAGCTTCTCTTTGCAGAAGTGTTTTGGTACAATTGACTGCGAGCTCAAAATGAACCCAGTTCCTTTCCACCTCTCTGTTCAAGATCATACGGCAGAAAATGAGGGGCTGACTGGCGAGCGCTTCCTGCCATCTCTGCAGGTTTTTTTTTTCCCCTTGGCTCTCAGCTGCAAAAGCCATCTAGCAAGACAGATAGGAACTAAAGGGTGTTTTCGGAGGCAGCTAGAGCCCTGTGGTGCACAGACTGCTGTCTATTACTAATTTAACTGTATCCGAATGGCACATTAAGTTCTGGTGAGATCTGTGGGACACCGGGCTATTTAGTTCTAGTCAAACTGTGTTATGGCCTTATAAATGGATAAAGGGAATAAAAACTTCGAGGTGACGAGCTTCTAATCAAAGTGCTATAAATAGGAACTGTGTTAATTCTTGGCTTCTCTGCTACTATGTCTTCGAGGACCGGCTGTGCTTTTAATATCCAAAGGAGTTCATTTGGGAATCTCAGCATTCCAGGATTTGAAACTTGACAAACACTATCGTGTCCAAGCAGATCTCATTTTTATGCATGGTTATGTGTCCATTTCAGAACAAAAGAGAGAGGGATTGAGAAAGGATGCATCTCCTCAACAGGAAGTGTGATGACCTACACATGCTCAGTTTGAAATTACACATCTGTGGACTGATGTGTGAATAATGTGCGATTGATGTGTGGTGTGAATAGACCACCTCTCTCTCTCTCTCTCTCTCTCTCTCTCTCTCTCTCTCTCTCTCTCTGTGCACGCACTGAATCTGCAAATACATGAAAGAGCAGATGTATTCATATAGGCAGTGGCATTTTGTGCCTGATGGGTTTGTGGCATCCAGCAAATTGAACCTGCAATTTGATTATATAGTGTTGCATTTGTGTGTTGCATGATCCCTGGATACTCTTATGGATGAGCATAATGTGTCGTGTACATACACTTATTTATTTGTTTCATGGATTTACTTCCCTTCATCAAAACCATAAGAAGGTGGTGTGCATAGTAAAACAAATGAAACAAAATACAATCAAACACATACATCTGTATGTAACAACCATGGGAACCCACGTCAAGGTTACTCTAGAGATTATACATTTCATTCTGTCTGTGTAAATAGATGAGTCTGGCGGGTGCAGGAGATAGGTGCCACTGCGCATGACTTGTGTGGAGGAGGAGCCTGTGGCCTCAGGGTGCTAAGGTTGGCCAGTGTTCAGCTCATGTGTGTAGGTTGCCTTCCCTTCTGATTGTTGGAAATGCTAATCAACAGCCCTATCCAGATTGCAACAACCTGATACATTTGACAGAGACAGAGAGGAATAAAGGAAAAGCAACCTCTTTTTTTGTTGGAGCTTTGAATGATCTCTCCTGCAGGTTTGCCACCAGCAAGTGCGGTTCTCCCCTGCTTGGCTTGCACATGCAGCATTGCTGGAATCCTGCTCTTCTAGGGCTGAAAAGACACCTGTATTGATTCCCTGAAGCTGTTATTCTCTCTCTCTCCCCCCCCCCCCGGCTCGCATCTCACAAGCAGAGAATGGGGAAGGTGAGGAGAATACTGAATCTGTCTTACTGGATCACACTTCTAACCCACCAGATTCCTGCAATGGCCACTTCCTAATGCTATTTTGTGGAATGTTATTAAAGATATTTATGTACTGATTTTCAACAAAAATGTTCACAAGGCAGTTTACAAAGACAATCAAATAAGTAAATATGTCAACCACAGAACAATCTAAAAGCAAAAGCCTTTTAGAGCCCACTCCTGTGGTCTCGGGAGTTACCACATGTTATGGAAATTGCGGAAGATCACCCCGAGGAGATAGGAATGGCGTCAGCAGTGGCCCCTTGTCCATATCAACCCGGAATTACAGGGTTAACCCCAGAGCCTTTGGCTGCAGCTGGTTCACAGCTGCAGCCCATTGGAGATAAAAAGGGCCCTGGGGATAAAAGTAGCTCCTGGGAAGAGCAGTGTTGTGTGTGTAGGAGCAGGAAGTGAGGTAGAAAAGGGTTGTATAGAGAAAGGTGGAAGGACGGAGTTTGGAAGTAACTACTGATTTGGATGGACTGATTATTTATTTGTTTGACTGACTAATGGACTGAACAATGATTGCTGTTGAAATTAAGCTTGTTATTGGAGACTGTGGGGAGTTATTGTGTGGCTGCCACATCCCTGGAGCTGCTGACAAGAGGAGGAAGGTGGGCCGGTGTGGCTGAGCAGGAAAGCTGACTGCCTTTTGCCTTTGCTTGGTGGTGGGGCGTAAGGTGGTTTTTAGTCATATAAGGGAAGCTAATTAGCCTACTGTGGGTATAAGGTTGCAGAAAGGGAATCTGGCATAACTCCGCACACTCATCAATGAATATGGGATTGCTTCTGTTGGTAAGTGAACCCAACTTTTGCATAATTTTAAACTGGCTTAACCACAGGCATCGACGGGCTGTGTTGCATAGAGGGTAGTTTGTCTAAGGGCCCAATCCTAAAGATGCTGGCACTGGCAGTACACTTGTAAGGTACTCCGGTACTGGTGGACGAGCGTTGGTGAGGGCAGCGCTAGTTGGTGTGAGTCATCGGAGCTGGGAAGTACCACTGTGGGAGTGGCTGGTAGCAAGTGTTACCGCCAGCCAGTCGTAAGGCTTCCAGGGGTGGGAGGAGGGCAGGGGGAGGTCAGAATTGGGTGGGGATGGCAGGATGGAGGCAGAACCAGGCCCAGGAGTGGGTGGAGATGGTGGCTGAATCTAATGTCCCTTCCTGAGACACAGAGCCACTAAATAGCAGACACAGATCCAAGGAGACCCATTGCCATTGGCTGCATTTGATCCGGGGTAAGGGAGCAAATGTTCTTTTACCCCAAGGAGACTCAGGCAGCTGCCCTGGTCCCATTGGATACAATTTTGGTGCTGCTGTTCCTCTGGGTGCTGCTGGGGTTTAGGATTGAGCTGTAAATCAGGCTAAGAGTGCAATCCTAATCTGAAACTAGGCTGGTACAGTTAGGACAGCAAACATTGGCCAGCACAAGGGACAACATAAAGTATGTTTGGACCACTCTCGAAATCAGATTGGCCAGCACACAGATGTACACCATCCTCCCTGACTCTGACAGTGGTCCAAACACGCCTTATGAAGGCCCCTGTGCCTGCCAAACTTTGCTGGCCTAACTGTGCTGGCCTAACTCCAGGTCAGGATTGTGCTCTAAATATCCTAAAATTAAAGTGGACATGGGCCAAATTCACTTGTACAACTTTAGGCTTTTTTAGCCCATGTTTGTGGGGATCACCAATAAGTCTTATTTTCAGATCCACTTTAAAGTCCATTGCCATGACTAAGATAACAATTCCTACAAGGGTGACTATGTTAGGCTGTTGCAGCAAAAACAACAAACAGCCTTCAGGCGTTGTATAATGTTTGTTCATGTTGGCAGGCACTGTCAAATTCTGATTGCTACTGCATGTCTGCTATCAAGTACTGTCAGATCTGGACTGGGGGTCTGATACTATCAGATTTTGATACCTGTCAGCTGTCAAATATTGTGACAAACTGAATGCTGTGTGTTGGATATTATGTTGTAAACTAACTTCTACTGCGTGTCTGTTGTCAAATTTGACATTATTGTCAAATGTTGAGGGTTAGATAGCATCAACTACTGCCAAACATTGCTTGCTACTGCATAGTTGATGGATGATGTTAATTACTCATGTCTGATGACATCAAATACTGCATGCTGCTGCATGTCATCTGTCATCTGTTATCAAATGCTAACAATCAGAGAAAACAATTGGAAAATGCTTTGAAGTAAATTATAGTGCAATTGTGCACATTTTTACTAGGAAATAACTTCTACTAGGTTCAGTGAGGCTTCCCAGTTAAGTGTGTATAGGACTGCAGGTCAAGTTTCAGCTCTAATTTTTATATGTCATTATCTGTGCTATTATTGTTCTACATAATACTACAGCTGATGAGGAAACAAGTCTCTGCCCCAAGGGATTCACAATCTAGATATAATAGTAAGGGAAGCAAGATAAACAGGAGGATAGGTTTTTATTTCACATACCCATACTTGGGTTGGTAGTACAGTATTGTACTGCACAAAACTATTGTACCTGCCTTTGCTGTAGCGAAGATGTAAAGTGTGTGCCCATTTTTTCCAGGACACCTGCCTGATGTCACGTGTTTGTTGTGAGAAATACTTGTGTACCCACTGCAAACACAATTGCCACCTAAATTGTGGTGCTCCCTGAAATGCTTAGTGACAGTTAATCCATGTTTCTTCCTTGGAGTGCTGAAAGGATAGTTGGGTTTGCAAAGACAAGCCTAGAACTTTCTGAAATGGGGGACCCCTCTGAGGTTCTCCCAGCTGTGCGGGAGCCACTTAACCATGAGTAGCAGTTGGGAGGATGTTTAACTGAGTTCACCATGCAGGCAGGCCCAACTGTATGAGTCTGTCTTTCCGATAGAATTGGCACAGCGCCAAGAGGGGGCATCAATTCCTTGAGACAGACTCATGCAATAGGGCCTCATCCATGCAGTCAGGGCCAGAGTTAGGGCTCCCATCTGAACAGCTCAGCTTTAGCAAGATTGCTGCATTGAGGCAGGACTGGGTCTGGCTGGTGCCAGTCTGGTTGGTGCCTAGAGGGCAGACTGCTGGGGAACCCTGTACATATTGTCACCGACTGTCACCTACCTATCTTTGGAGTCCAGCATGCATGACATGCGAGAAATAAATGGTTGGGTGCAATCCCAAGGGGGAATTGGACTGGCACAAGTCCCTTGTGCTGGCCCAGGAGTGTCGCAAATGCACCGGAAAGTTCATTTGCGACAACTCAAGAGCGGGGCATGCCGGTGCACCAATGTGCATTTGCCTCCCTGAGCTACAACTCGGGCCTGCAGCACCTAGGTGAAGCTGGTGGGGGGTTGGGGAGGGCAGAGGGGGGGAGGGCCCATGGGCAGATTGGCCTGGGGAGGGGGGATGATGCCAGAATCCAGCACTTAGGCCAGATCCTAACTCCTGCTCAGAATTGTGCTAGCAATTTTGCTAGTGCAGCTCTGAGTAGCCCTATTGGAACTGCTGGGATGTTATTTGGGGTAAAGGGGATAGAAACTCTGAGTTGTACCACATGCAGCAGCGCTGGATAAGGGGCAGGCCAGCTGGCCTCCCTATTCCAGCATGGGGTTAGGATTGGGCTGTTAAATGGTCTCCCAACTGCATGAAGCTGTGGTTCCCACAACACCACAGCGTGTCTCTGAATATTCTGCGCTCCTCCTTCCTCTGTGTGGCTTTATTCCAGTTTCTGTGTGTATTTCCTGTTCCATAGCACAGCTGTGCCGCGATTCTTTATGCCAGTCCCACATTCTTGAAGCAAATGTTTATTTTCATAATATTGTGTTCATTACTGTAGTAACCAGTTTGTATTCAAGCTGTTTCCTATCTGATGCACTATCAGCTTGACCTTTGGCTACAATATTTTCTCAAGTCTTATATTAACATTTAGCATTTTTGGAGAGCACAAGATTTCTGCTTGGGGATACAAGATTGTCTGTAAGAGACAAGAAAAATGTGTACTTCAGAACTCCAGTTCTTCTACACCTCAGACCTGTCTTTGGAGTAACATTGGGAGCTGCTGGAGAAATAATTGAAAAAAAAAATCCAGTATTCTGCTCCACCATGGCAGTGTTTTTGTCTTTGTCTTTTGTAGCCAAAGCTTTCCCATCCCAGTTTTTATGTACTGGGGAAAGCTTCAGCTGCTGAATTTCTGCCTGCTCAAAGCATCGGAGCCTAACAAGAAAAAGTATTGGCAACCTTAATTGTTACTTTCCCTGAATTCTCAGGATAGTGTGGGTCAGAAATCAGAGTTGCCAACTGATTGGGAAAAAGAACCTGTTGGCTTCCTGTTCTGCCTTTAGCATCAGCTCAATCTACAGGTATCACCCAGTGAAACATTTCAAAGCAGAGGGATAGGTATCACCACCTGCTAACCTCTGCCCATCAGGCTGTTGTGAATGGCACAGCTTTGGAACTCAGTTAGAAAGTTGGCAGCCGTACCAGAAATTTGAATGAAGAATAAATGCATCATTGTTGAAGGACAAATGCCTTCTCCTTGCAAAGGGTTGCAGCACTCAGATGTGTCTTCTACCCGAGCCCTTTCTTATTCTGCCACCAAATACTCTGAGATGAAATATTAGCTTTATATATATGCAATTTAACTGGTGCGCAGTACATGTTGCACAATGCTTCATAATGAGGCACTCTCGATTTTGTGAGGCGAGTAATATTTCTAACTGAACGCAAGGCTCCTTAGTCATCTGTCTGGATCAATCTCACACTGTCATTTTTCTCCTTCTGCTCTGTTCTATCCTTTGCTGGTTTTTCTCCCATGAATTTTTAGTTAAGAGGCTGATACATATTTGTAATGTATTTGTTCATTACTGTGTGACATTTGTGTCAGTCTATTTCCCTTTCAGCTGGGTTCATTATATTTTGCTTGGTGCAATGAAGCTGTGCCAAAAAAAAAAAAAAAAAAGGCATTCCATCAGTAAAACTCAAACAAAAGTTTTGTGAGTAATGGTCAGCATGTACTTAAGTGTGCAAATAAGAACGGTGTGCAATTCTTATTACTTAAATCAGCAAAGGTCACTTCGTATCTTACTTCATTTCCTTATTGGGAAGTTGGGAAATCAAGCCTGAAAGCAGGGCTGGCCTTTAGAGCTGCAGGGCCCTTTTGGAAATGTAATTTGCAGAGCCCCAGGTTTCACAGCCAAGGCCTGTAGAATCTTAGTGCTGGAAAGTTAGTTGAGCCCTGACATTGCTGTGCCAATGGGGCATGTGGGGAGCTCACAAGGGGAACTCAGAAGGAGGCAATGCATTCCCTTCTCCTGCTGCTGTTCTTCTGCACCTGGCATTCAGAGGCATCTGCTACTGAACCCAGAGGTCGCATGTAGCCATCAAGATGAGCAGTAGCCAGTAACAGGCTAGCCTCCATAAATGTGTCTAATCCTCTATTATAAATTCATGGAACATAGGTCTATTGGGCTTGCCCCAGGAGGTGTGCCATTAACAACCAATTGATCTTCAAAAATTAGTGCAAGTTGATGTTTATACCAAAACTGTGAAGTGTTCTGGCTGCGAACTCCTGCCTATGAAGTCATTGATAAAGGAACAGGACTGGGCCCAGGGCGTTTTGCTGATGAGTTGGCCACCCTATGTGCTCTTCATTAATTTTGGATTTGAATTTTTATCTCTGAACATTTGCAACCATTACAGGACAGCACTAAATTTTTAATACACAGATGGCTTTCCGGACCTAATGAGATGTAAAACAAGCAACAAACCAACAAAAAAGACTAGGGTTGCCAATTCTTTTTAGTGGCCCTGTTCATGTGCTCTTTGCAACATCTTGACAACCAGAATTTAAGTAGGTGAAGGTTTTTCTAGTAAAGATATTAAGCATTGGGATAAGTTTCATCTCCTGAAATTCTCTGCAGCATAATACTGTTAATTACAGAGGAGCAGGGCCAGTAAAAACAAAAATTCAACTAATATAATTATGAAGAACAAAAAGGAAATGAGTTAAATGCTGCCACTGCCTGCCACCACCACTGCCTTGCATACCCTGGAAAAATCCCTGGCTTCAAATCCTAGTAGCTAAGTATAGAAACTACCCTGAGCCTTAATGTTTAAAATATCAGCTGTCCAGGGTAAATAAAGATAGAGAACAGAAATGTGTATTTCTTGAATGCTGGGTAAATAAGGACTCTAAAACACTGAATGGGGATGTACTGCAGCTGCTATCCAGCTAAATATGCCACACTCTCGCTCAATAGGGGCTCCCATGTAATCCAGGTTAAGGTAATTTCCAATTAGCCCATTACACAGTGGCTTCCACTCAGCAAAAGCCAAAGTGAATCTGCCTTTTAACTCTGAGCCATAAAAGAAATGAGCCAGCCTTGCATTCCAACAAGAGCTGATGCTAATTTATGGGCAAAGGGGTAGAATGACAGAGGCCAGGGGAAAAAGCACTGGAAAGGTTAAGATGCTACCATATACTCATATATCTTGCTAAGCATTTCTCACATTAATACATGCTATAGCGTGGTAGTGTTTGGGGAGATGGGCGAAGCAGCAAAAGAGAATGTATAGGAGTCCCATGGTGCTGGTAACAAAAAGATAGATGGTGTAAAGGCAAATGATAGTTCTCCAGGGTCTTAGGGCTTGATTTAAACATGAGGTTGAGTATGCTATAAACTCTACTTGTGCAGGATTTCACAGTCTTGCTATTGCACATAAATGCAGTTGCTGAAGCTTTTCTGCACAGTGCTAGCCCCCCTAGTGTTGCTGGTGTGTTGCTAAGGCATAGAAAGGTGATGTGGTCATATTGTGTGTAGAGGTGGCAGTCACCTGGGTTATGCAGGATACTTGAATATGTTTGCAGATCCCACAAGGGTAGGGTTTTTTTGTGGGAAGGGAATATGCTTGATATCGGGTTTAAGCTGGATCTTAGTTTAAGATGCTGAGTAGTGCTGGCCTGGTTGCCCCCCCCCCCCGCCCCCAGTGGATTCCTTTTGCCAGAATGTGTACCATGAGACAGGGCAAAACTGTGGTGGGCAACTTCACTTCTTTGCCTCTGCTGCAGTTCTGATCTTCATCATGCCCCTGATGTCCTATTTTTAATGGGGAAAAAAGCTTTTCATTGGCCTTCATTGGTGGAAGGGACAGGGTGTTTAAAGCCCCCTCCCCATTCCACCGTAGTTTTATCCCTTTTGTCTTCAGCACTGCATTTATCACTCTGCTTCCGCAATACAGGGCCACATTGTGCTAGAACATGAAGTGTGGCTCGTATGTGTTGTCAGTGTATCAATCAATCAAACAGTATTTATATACTGCTTTTCAACAAAAAGTTCACAAAAAATAAAGGCAAAAAGATAAAGTTAAATGGCTTCCTGTCCCAAAAGGGCTCACAATAAAAAAAATGCAGACCACCACCAGCAACAGCCACTAGAAAAGACACTGTGCTGGGGTGAAGGGGGACAATTGCTCTCCCCCTGTTAAATATATAATAAGAGAAACACCACTTGAAAAAGTGCCTGTTGCCCAGTTAGCAGGCCATAGATTGATAACTCTCAGTAACATCTCTCCTCCTCCACTAATCCCAGTGAAGGCTGAGAGTCCTGAATGCATAGCTGAAGATGGTGATGGGCTGGATGAGCATAAATGAACTGTACCTTAATCCAGATTCTCTGGAATTGTTCATAGTGGTGAATCCCATTGACTGAGGGTGAGATGATCATCTTGTTTTGGATGAAGTAATGCTCCCTTGTTAGGAGTAGGTTTACATGTGAATGGCGTTCACAGTGAACATAGTGCCATTCTCAAAAATTTGTTTGGGAGTGAAATTCAAAATGTGATTTTGACCTTCAATGATCTGAGTCCAGATTATCTGTAGGACTGTCTCCTCTTAGGTGTTCTTCCAATAAGGAGCCAATCTGTGCTTTGCAGGGAGGGGCTGTAGCTCAGTGGTACAGTATTATGCTTTGCATGTAGAAGATCCCAGGTTCAATCCCTAACATTTCCAGATGGGGTTGAGAAACATCCCTGTCTGCAACCCTGGACAACCACTGCGGCCACTACTGCCATCAATTGACTAGATGGACCAATGGCTTGGCTCAGAATAAGACGGTTTCTTCTGTTTATAAGAACTTTGTTTTACTGTTTATGTCCATGGGTTCTGAGGGCATCTGAAGGGGATCTGCTTAAAGTCCTTACTATCACTGGAGCATGGACAAGGGGAATCAGCATCAAGGTGTCTTTGTGGGGACACCCTTTCTTTAGAGCTTCCTTAATCGGTAAGTACTTATGAATTTTTCAGCGTACTTTCATGTTAAGAAGGTGGTTACATGGGACCTGTAGCTATTTTATTATGGGTTTTGCTGCTCTTTTTTGTATGGCATTGTATTGTGGTTCTATTTTTTGTTTTAATTTGTTTTTAAATCTATTATTAAATCTTGTCAAATGCTGTAAGAGCTTACAAGATTAAATCTTGTAATGCCTTTTGGCTGAGCATGCAGGGTAAAAATATTTAAATAAAATAAATTAAAAATAACCCTAAGGAAGCAATCTAAAAAAAAAATGGAACGTAGTTTCTAATTGGTGCTAGTGTAGTGGGAACCAAACTAGCAAGATCTGTTGCTGATCAAAGCCACAATCCAACAAAAGCTGCTTAAGCACTGAAGCTTAACTTTGTTGGATTGCGGCCAGACTAATTGTCAAATTGTGTAATATTGTTATGTGTAAGCCCCCTATGGAGGAAATGTGATAGGGCTACTCAAAGGTGCTAGGCAACTTCAACATAAATAACTTTCCTTTTAAGAACAGAGTCACAGATATCTTTCGATTGGCTTTCTAGTGACTGGAACTCAATTATTCAGGAGAGGGCATGCTTTCATTATGAAATGGTCTGTTTTCAACTTCTACCATCAGTGATCTGCAGCACAATTCAATGCATGTTTATTTGTAAGTAAGTTCTACAGTGAGGCCTATTCCTAGGAATAAGGCTGCAGCCTTAGAAAATATGCTTTGAAACTCTGGTCACATTGCTCAGTCTTCCTAGACAGACCCCCCACCCATCTTTCATGAAGTTTCTCTTATGATTGTATGAGCCACTTCATGTAATCATTTTAATATTTGATAATTAGGTGTGTTTTTCGGTGATTCCCCCCCCCCAAAAAAAATAAAATTTCTGGTGTTATATAGCAAATTGTGGGGGTATATGTTTTTATTCTACATTCTCAATCCAAATTCTCATTTTTATTAATTTTAAATGCTTTAAAAGTGTGCTAGGTAGATGATACAGGTGACATAATGTCAGCAGATGCAGCCACAGTATTATTTCTAATTGGAAAAGTAGTCTATTTTGATTTATGGAAAATAAAACCCCAAATGAAGTGTTTTGTGTTCTTATTCAGATATTTTAACTGCCAAAAACTTAAACCCCCAAAAGGCGGTTTTCAACAACAAAAAAATGTCCCTTATTGATATGTTGAAGTCAAATGGTTTGCCAATTTTAGTCAAAGTGATTAGTCTTGTGAATACTCAAGACTGTGTTGCATGCCATTGTGGCTGTCAGAACACAAGGAGTCAGGGTATTTAAAGAAGATGCATTGGCAACAGATGATTGAACTACAGAGATTACAGAGATGATAAGTAACCTACAGAGCCGCATGATGAATGAATAAGAAGGAGAGAAGTGTCCTGGAGGTTTTTTCGGTTAACCGATCTCCTGATTCCTACTTTTGGCAGGGCTTAGATATGAACACTTCCTTCCTCTGATCAACTATCATGGTGGTGCAGGAACTGAGTTCAAGATTTGAGATACATAGTGAATAACAACTGGTTCAGCCCAATCTGGGCAGACACAGGGATGAGCTGGGGCATTCTCATTATTCACCACATGAACAAACGGCATCTTGAGACTTCTTTCATTCCTCACCAACGCATGGTGATTTTTTCCACTTACTTGCAGTATTTGTTAGAAAGCTAAGCTTCTGTCCAAGGTCCTGAATCAGAGTTAAGTGGTCTTGAGAGAAGGGGCAATGGAACATCAGCCGAACAAAACCCACAATGTTTGGAGATGAAAGGGAGAAGGAACTGCTTGGTTCAGTCTAGCCTGCCCACCCACCAATCCCAAAATGCATTATTGCTGACTGCACCTTCTTTTCATCCAAGAGCAGTGGGTTACCGTCTAATTAACGACTTTCTGTCTCAAGGGATTGTAAAATGTTGCTGCAGCAAAGAAAGGAGTGTGTGCAAATCATCAGGGAGTTAGCAAGGGCAGGTGATCTCTCCTGGCTCCCGTCTCCCTCATTCATCCCCAGCTGTCCTATCTGTGTGATCTACAATTGCTGTTATTATTTTTATTAGCATTGTGCCAGATTAGAGGAGGCGGCTCGCCAAGGTCAAGTTTTGTTTTATCTCAACAAGACTTATCCAGCAATGCAAACCTCCATGTATATGTGATTAAATGGATAGAGATTTCAAAGCTGTTTGCAGCCCAGGGAAAGAGTTTTAAAAGTCAACTTGATGATGAATTCCTGAGTTATTGTTAATCCATGGAACCATTCCAAGGCATAGTGATATCAAACCCGGAGGGCTCATAAATTACAAGGATAGACCCTTCTTCCCAGGATGACATTAAGTAGTTCATACTCCTGCTTCATGCCCGTGATATTTAACAGCCCATTATTGCATGTTTCTTACACAATGGAACAGTAATTGCTGGTTTTAACAAAAGAGGAGAAAGACCCTGAGCTCAAGATACCTGGACTCCATTCTTGGCTGATCTTCTATTTGCCTGACATCTTTCTTTTCCATAATTCCTAAATGACCATGGTTTGTTTGCTGTATATGTCTTTGGGCATCCAAGGATTATTTAAGATTGTGACTTTTTATGGACAAATCCACAATGTGCGTAGGTAGTATGTAATGAGGGGACTTCGTAAAGCAGTCACCACTTGTTGCAAAAGGTGCTCAGACAGTGTGTGAGTTAGTATTTTCATGGGAGCGCTAGTGGGAAGGTCCGTGCCTTCTGGCTCCTGCCTGCATCCCTGCTTGCTGGAGCAGGTACGACAATGGGAGAGGTGGGAGGGGTGGCAGTGCAGAACAGTGGTGAGGAGGGGGGTGTAATCAGTGGTGGGATTCAAATAAATTAACAACCGGTACTATGATGTCATAGCCGGAGCAAAAAAAAAAAACCCAAAGCCAGCTGAGGTAAGCAAGTGGGCGGGGCCCGGCCATTTAACAACTGGTTCTATAGAACCTGGGCGAACCCCCTGAATCCCACCACTGGGTGTAATGGGAATCGGGATGCTGCGGGAGAGGGTGGGAAGGCTGCGGGAGGGGGTGGACCCATTGTAGAAAGTGCACAATGGATCTTATCCCCTCCTCAGCAGTCTCCTTGCCCCCTTTCTCTGCTTGGATTTGAGCTGGCAAACTTGCTAGCGAAGGTCTGAACCCATTGCTGGTCAGGAGGCTAAATCCCCCTGGTAAGGGGATTTAAAATCCCTTCTGTGGCCTCCTGCCCTCCCCATGGAATGCAGCAGTTGCCAGTTTGGCATTGCTGTGATGGTGGTGGGGAGGAACTAAGATTGGGCTCTTAGGATGAATAGAATCATCAGGTAAATCATAATCTTCCCGATGATTCTATTCTAAGGTTCACAATGATCAGCTAACTTACACAATTTTTGGAGAGCAGGGGTGGGAAGTCCTAGTTCCTTTAATATTTCAAGGCCAGATCTCATGAACTATCTCTGTCCTACACAGAAATCTCCATCAGTGGCTCAGAGGATCCATTTTGCAAAGTAAACTTCAGCCATGGCAGAAGTTCCTTTTGGCACCCCCTGTGCCCTCATTCCTGGCTCAGTCTAAGCAATTGGCCTGCAAGTAGATGCCTTTTGCCCGGGCATGGCCACTGTAAAGTCTCTCTCCACTGGAATGGATGGTGGAACATGCCAAGCTATCAGCACATTCTTTTATGGCTCCAAAGTGAGGCCCACCACTTTCATTTATGAACTCACAAAACCCAAACTGAAGTAGGTTGGCAGGAAAAAGGTTGGGGCTAGAAAGAACTCTTGCCAGTCCTCTCTCTTGGAAAAAGGGTGCTCAACAAAAGCCACTTGGCGGAAAGAGAGATTGGTTTTGCCAAGGGAGGCTGGCGGAACTGAGCTTGCAATGGCGTGTCCTTTGCAAGCGAATTCTTTATCTTCCAGGTGCCAGCTGAGTGATTTATGGCTTGGCAAGAAAATAATATGATTAGTGGCAGCCTTGACACAGCTTGTTTGGCCTTAGGTTTGCAGCACTTAGGAATGTCATACATGCAGGGACACCAGGTGCAAAGCTGTCCGTTCACTGGAGCGATAGGAAGGAAAGCAAGATTGCGAGTCCCAGCCCTGCTGTGTAGCCTTCTTATTTCGCATTGCCAAGGTATGATTGACTAAATGCTATTTAAGAGCTTCCGTGCTAGCAAAGCTGGTGCTTGGGAATGTCAACAGCCTTGCGGCTTGAATATAGGCCTGGTAGCAGGAGGGGAGGGCAGGTGCCTGACACCAGAATTAATTGTACTTACCTTCTGGCTCTATAATTGTGGATAGACAGGGTTTATATGGTGATATTCACTGGGGTTGTGCATGATCAGAAAAAGCAACCTCTTCTTAACTGTCCTTCCCCAACCCTTAGCAGAAGCCTATGTAAGTTCACACATGGCTCGTCATTCAGAAGCTAAAACATCATGACGGCCTGCAGATGTGAAAAGGATCACAGGCAAGCCTTTCATAGCATCTGGCAGCAGCTCAATGTAATGGCGGCAGTTCACAAGTTCAGCTGTGGGTGACAAGATATTGAGCGAGGAACAGGCATGAAGGCCTTCGTAGGGTAACTCTGATGAGTGGGAGTCTTGTCTAAAATCATTATTTTAACTAAAAGGAGGCCAGAATACCCTAACATGAAAGAAAAAAAAAGATTGACAGAATGATGGCACAATGCAAGGAATATGCCCATACTAATCACTGGAATGAACTAATCACTTGTTAAGAAACCTTTTATGCAAAAGAACCGGAAAATGGTTCTGGTAATCACTATTTAGGGACTAATGTAGTGGTATAGAGGGCGTCTCAGACCTCAGTGACAGCTAATAGGAACCAGCTGGTTGCCAACTTACCTTTTATTATGAGGATTTCCAAGGGAGGAATGGAAACTCAGATGCCAGGGTGTGGTTGAAATGTAAAGGGCCTCTGTAAAGTTGAGGCTGGCAAAGGTCCTGTACTTTGCATTCAGCATTGGACCTCTCTTTGATGTGACTGTTTGATATCAAAGCAGTTTAACCACCCAGACAAATTAAATATATGAAAGTATAAAATTTCTACTCATGGAAAGAAAACTGAACTTCTTTTTAAAAAAAAAAGTCTACTGAAAACAGAAATGAGCATTGACGAGGAAAGGGAATATAAGGACCTTTTCGTCATATCCCTTTGCTACAGGCTGATCGTGGTCCCGGATGGTCAGCCATAGAATTGTTACACTTTCCTATGGCTTCGTGCGGCAGTAGCCTTGCTGGTGGAAAGAACAGAAGCACATCAGTGAATCGGGCTGTGTGGGGGGTGGGGGAGTACTGGTGAGCTGAGCGGCTCTCCAGTGTGTTCCATGCAGTTGTTTGGCCTGGGGCTTGATGACAGAGGGCTCGGAATTGGCAGAAGACAGGAACCTTTTGCCTGCAGGTAAAGTGCAAAGCAGTGTAGGGCAGAGTATGGTTTTTTTCCAAGCACATGGAGGGGGGAAGGAAACAGGAGCGCACTAGTTAGCCATGCCACCTGTGCTGACATGCTGGCTAGCTATGCACCTGGGAGCCTTTGTGTTTCATGCTTGTCTGCAAAAAAACACATGCTGAATGTGTGGAAGCTTTCTCCTTGTGACTGAGAACCTTGGCTTGCCAGAATTTTCACTCCCAGGGACCAGGCTGCTTACTGCTTTTGCAGACATGCGCTGAATGCTTGGACCTAGAAGTGTGACTCACTGGCACATCTATGCAAGGCTAACAGGCATGTTCCCATTTCCCCACCTCACACCTTCACTGAGCACATGGTGGAAGGCGAAGAGGATGACTGAAGAATGCTTATAGAAGAAGCATGTAGGAAGAAGCATGTAGGCTTATAGGGGAGAGAGTGGTCCTCTCCCATGGGGAGCAAAAGGGCCAGCCTACTTACTGCTAATTTAAGGGAATACGGAATTAAGACTTGATTCTCTGGCAGCATTTGATACTGAGCTTAACTATAGGTCATAAGAACATAAGAACATAAGAGCCCTGCTGGATCAGGCCAAAGGCCCATCTAGTCCCGCTTCCTGTATCTCACAGCGGCCCACCAGGTGCCCCAGGGAGGCACGAAACAACAAGATGCTTGCATCCTGATGCCGCTCCCTTGCACTCGGTACTCTGAGATAGATTACTACTAATGTAAGGAGGTTGCACAATCCATCATGGCCTATAGTCCTGATTCTGTTTCTGATTCTGATATAGTTTTAAATGATTCTGCTTCATAAGGAGAAAATGTACAGCTAGTTAATTGTTTTTTTGATGGAGCTGGAAGTTTTGCTATTAACAAGAAGAGGGCAGTAGAATGTTTATGGGGAATGCCAGGTGCTTTGTGAGAACAAGAATCCTATATCCTAATTTAGGACCTGAATGAGCAACGTTCTCTGAGGGACAGGCCAGACCATTTTCGTCTCCAATCTTTATTCCCATCCCTATGCCTATCCAACAGATGCAACTCGAAACTACTAGATGCACCCTCTTGAAAAACACCCTAACCTTCCGTCTCAAACTGGCCTTCTGTTTTGTGCAGCATGAAGCAGTCAGGAATTGAACTAGCCTCCTGTGTGATATAGCCATTGATCTGTCTGCTGCAGACAGTTGCTGTTGAATTCATCTCTCCAGGCTAGCAACTCCCCTGATGAATTGTGCCAAAGGATGGGCCAGCATATTGTTGTCCTTGTTGTTTTGTGGGCTTTTGTCCAGCAAGGCCATATTTCCCATTTTTTCTTTCTACAGCCCCTCTCATATTTTTTGGAGTCTGAGTGATCAATCGATCCTATAGTTTCTGCAAATTGCTCTTCACACATGAGAGATGCCGACATGCTGGCACAGGTGGGTAGTGCCCGGCCTTGAATCCCAATAGCACTCCAGGTCATAAAGCATGTTTTCTGCTGCTGTGCTGTTCCTTATTTTCGCCAGAGAACAGATCCTTCGCTCTTGCCCCAGTTTACCTAGTTCTTCCCCAGAAAACAGTATATCCTTATATCTGAGGTTTACTTGTGGAGGATCAAATATTCACAGCAGGCTTTAAGTCTGGCAAATTTCTCCATCTGCCCACTGTGTGAGTTAAAATGTGAAGCTTTTCTTGAAGTTAGTCAACCCCTCTTTAAAGGTTTGTGTGCCCCATTTTGTGTTCCAATAAATTAATACATTTGTGATTGCTTTTTTTTTCTTCCCAAGGTGCAATTAAGTAAGCCAGAATTTCTCTAACTCAATTCCATTACCTGTGATTGGTTAAACATGTAGCACAGTGCTGGAAATAATGAATCTGTTGCCACAGTTGCAGAAACTGCCAAAGCAAGTCAATAGAAGTCAATTTTCAAAGGATACAGATTTGAATTCATGTATTCATCAAAGGAAATTAATACTCGGATTGGATAAGCACTATGCATTTCCAGCAATATGTTGTTGTCTTGTGCTTTCCTGCAATAAACTATTCAAACTATGTTGTTAAAAAAGAAAGGAAGAAAAGAAGTGTCTACATCCTGACTCCTGTTTTATTGATGGAGAAATGGAGACAGCACTGAAATTAGAGTGCAGTCATTTCAAGTTAATAGTATTCCAGGGAGAGAGAGAGCCAATGTGTGTTCCACATGAGAACACTCAGTTGAAGGCTATTTCAAACACAATGCAGAGGCAAACCTAGATTTTCCAAGTGTACTCTTAAAAGATTTTGGTGTATATCGAAAAACAATGTGTAAAGTGGCCCTAATTGAGGCAAGTCCAGGAATAGAGTCTCTTCTCACATAATTGCGTGAAAGTGACTCTTGGAATGGCTTTTCTGTCCTTGGAAAAGGGGAAAAACTTTGCCTCCAAGGACCCATGCAAATATTGATAAGCAAACAAGCAATTAGTCGTTCTATGTAATTCCCTCTGAAAACAGGTCTGTGGCGGAGTTTTCCCCATGGAGAGTGTTTGTCTGCAGTGGAAACACTCCATCTGGAGAGAGGGGAGTGGGCCTTGGAGCACTTGGTGGTGGTGACAGGGCTTTCCAGCTGTGCTCATAGCATTATTTAAGCATGGCAACTCTCCATATTTAGAGAACAACTGATAAGGGCTCTAATCCAGAGAAAAGAGGGGAGGGGAGGCCTGGCTGTGCTTAAGGAGACAGTGCACAGTTAATTATGTGCCTTATCAAAGACACAAACATCAGGGGTTTGAAAAGACTGTTTATGTTATCCTGGAGGTGTGAATGATGTGGGGACAAGAAAATCACTCTTATGTCCTCCTCACTTCCCAAAACGGAAATAAGTTACCCGTTCAGTTTCCTCTGGAAGGCCATGCCCCAGTTTTAGCTAATTCCAGCTAAAGAGTTTGCGACTCAGATATTTGCTCCCTATTTCTTCAAGGGGTAAGAGATGCAAGTAGTAGAGCATTGCTGAAGTCAGTAGTACAACCTGTCTTGCATCGGACTCTAAAACATTACAGCTCCCTGGGCTGCTCCCCAGTTTTAGCTTTTGTTGTTGTTGTTCAGTCGCTAAGTCGTGTCCGACTCTTCGCGACCCCATGGACCACAGCACGCCAGGCCTCCCTGTCCTCCACTAGCTTCCTGAGTTCGCCCAATTTCATATTCATTGCTTCGGTGACACTATCTAACCATCTCATCCTCTGTCGCCCCCTTCTCCTTTTGCCTTCAATCTTTCCCAGCATGAGGGTCTTTTCTAAAGAGTCCTCTCTTCTCATCAGGTGGCCAAAGTATTGGAGCTTCAGCTTCAGCATTTGTCCTTCCAGGGAGCAATCAGGCTTGACTTCCTGGAGAATTGACCGATTGGATCTCTTTGCAGTCCAGGGGACTCTCAAGAGTCTTCTCCAACACCATAATTCAAAAGCATCGATTCTTCGACGCTCTGCCTTTCTTATGGTCCAGCTCTCACAGCCATACATGGCTACTGGGAAAACCATCGCTTTGACTATGCGAACCTTTGTTGGCAGGGTGATGTCTCGGCTTTTGATTAAGCTATCTAGGTTCACCATAGCTTTCTTCCCAAGAAGTAAACGTCTTTTAATTTCATGGCTGCAGTCACCATCTGCGGTGATCTTGGAGCCCAGGAAAATAAAGTCTGTCACTGCTTCCATTTCTTCCCCTCCTATTTGCCAGGAAGTGATGGGAGTGGTTGCCATGATCTTAGTCTTTTTAATGTTGAGCTTCAAGCCAATTTTGGCACTTTCCTCTTTCACCCTCATCAAAAGGTTCTTTAGGTCTTCCTCACTTTCTGCCAGTAGAGTGGTATCGTAGAAGATTTATCGTATCGTATTTATAGAGTGGTATCGTAGTAGAGTGGGCAGAAGATTTAGCCGAGAGGGTTAATGCCTCCGTTTGCCCGAAGATAACACCTGAAGATCTCAAGGTCGTGAGCTCGGGACTGCAGGAAGTCTCTGAGAGCGGCAGACCTTGCAGCTGCGGCTGATTAGAAGCTGAGCTTCAGCTGCCTCGTGGGAGGAGGAGTGTGCTGAAGGTCAGCTGCGTCTCTGGTGTGAGCAGGGAAGCATCAGCCAGCAGAAGACAGACGGGTGGCTAAAGAAAGAAGGCTAAATCCAGAAAGGAAGATCTGAATGTGTGTAGTTCTTGAAAGACAGAACATTTCTGTAAATTGTAAAAACCTTCGGGTTTATGAAAAGTCTGCCTATGTAAACCGCCTTGAGTTGTAATCACTAGAGAAATCTAGTGATCTTAAGAAAGGCGGTATATAAATACATGTATTATTATTATTATTACATGTATCGTCTGCATATCTGAGGTTGTTGATGTTTCTCCCAGCAATCTTGATTCCAGCTTGTGAGTCATCCAGCCCTGCCTTCCTCATGATGTACTCTGCGTATAAGTTAAATAAGCAGGGTGACAGTATACAGCCTTGTCGTACTCCTTTCCCTATTTGAAACCAGTCGGTTGTTCCATGTCCAGTTCTAACTGTTGCTTCCTGACCCGCATAAAGGTTTCTCAGAAGGCAGATCAGGTGGTCTGGAACTCCCATCTCTTCAAGAACTTGCCACAGTTTGTTGTAATCCACACAATCAAAGGCTTTAGCATAGTCAATGAAGCAGAGGTAGATGTTTTTCTGGAACTCTCTTGCTTTCTCCATGATCCAGCGAATGTTGGCAATTTGATCTCTAGTTCCTCTGCCTCTTCGGAAACCAGCTTGTACATCTGGTAGTTCTCGATTCACATACTGCTGAAGCCGAGCTTGTAGGATTTTGAGCATGACCTTGCTAGCATGTGAAATGAGTGCAATGGTGCGGTAATTCGAGCAATCTTTGGCATTGCCCTTCTTTGGGATTGGAATGTAAACTGATCTTTTCCAGTCTTGTGGCCACTGTTGGGTTTTCCAAATTTGCTGGCATATGGAGAGCAGCACTTGGACAGCATCATCTTTTAAGATTTTGAGTAATTCCGCTGGAATGCTGTCACCTCCACTAGCTTTGTTGTTAGTGAGGCTTTCTAAAGCCCACTTGACTTCACTCTCCAGGATGTCAGGTTCGAGCTCAGTGACTGTACCACTGTGGTTATCAGGAACATTTAGATCGGCCTTATAGAGTTCCTCTGTGTATTCTTGCCACCTCTTCTGAATCTCATCTGCTTCTGTTAGGTCCTTGCCATTTTTGTCCTTTATTGTGCCTACCTTAGCATGAAATTGTCCTTTGACATCTCCAATTTTCTTGAAAAGATCTCTAGTCCTCCCCATTCTGTTGTTTTCCTCTATTTCTTTGCATTGCTCATTTAGAAAGGCCTTCCTATCTCTCCTTGCTGTTCTCTGGAAATCTGCATTCAGTTGGGTATATCTTTTCCTTTCTCCCTTGCTTTTGGCTTCTCTCCTTTCCTCAGCTATTTGTAAAGCCTCGTCAGACAGCCACTTTGCCTTCTTGCATTTCTTCCTCTTTGGGATGGTTTTAGTTGCTGCCTCCTGTACAATGTTACAGACCTCCGTCCAAAGTTCTTCAGGCACTCTGTCTACCAAATCTAAGCCCCTAAATCTATTTGTCACCTCCACTGTATATTCGTAGGGGATCTGATTTAGGTCATACGTGGAGGGCCTAGCGGTTTTCCCTACTTTTTTCAGTTTAAGCCTGAATTTGGCAAGAAGAAGCTGATGATCTGAGCCACAGTCAGCTCCAGGTCTTGTTTTGACTGCCTGTATGGAACTTTTCCATCTTTGGCTGCAAAGAATGTAATCAATCTGATTTCGATGTAGACCATCTGGTGAAGTCCATGTGTACAGTCGCCGTTTGTGTTGCTGGAAAAGGGTGTTTGCTATGACTAATGTGTTCTCCTGACAGAACTCTATCAGTCTTTGCCCTGCTTCATTTTGTGCTCCAAGACCAAACTTGCCTGTTATTCCTCTTACCTCTTGACTGCCTACTTTAGCATTCCAATCCCCTATGATGAGAAGGACATCTTTTTTGGGTGTTAATTCTAGAAGCTGTTCTAGGTCTTCATAGAAGCGGTCAACTTCTTCCTCATCAGCACCAGTGGTTGGGGCGTAGACTTGGATTACTGTGATGTTGAAAGGTTTGCCTTGGATCCTAATGGAAATCATTCTATCATTTTTGAGGTTATACCCCAGTACTGCTGTTCTCACTCTCTTGTTCACGATGAAGGCTACTCCATTTCTTCTAAGGGATTCCTGCCCACAGTAGCAAATATAATGGTCATCTGAATTAAATTCTCCCATTCCTGTCCACTTTAGTTCACTAACTCCCAGGATGTCGATGTTCAGCCTTGACATCTCACGTTTGACCACATCTAGCTTGCCTTGATTCATAGATCTGACGTTCCAGGTTCCTATGTAGTATTGTTCTTTGCAGCATCGCACTTTCTTTTCACTTCCAGACACATCCACAGCTGAGCTTCCTTTCAGTTTTGGCCCAGCTACTTCACTCTTTCTGGAGCTACTAGTACTCGTGTTCTGCTCTTCCCCAGTAGCATAATGGACACCTTCCGACCTGAGGGTCTCATCTTCCAGTGTCATATCGTTTAGCCTTTTTGTTCTGTAATCCATAGGGTTTTCTTGGCAAGAGTACTGGAGTGGGTTGCCACTTCCTTCTCCAGCGGACCACGTTTAGTCAGAACTCTCTGCTGTGACCTGTCCATCTTGGGTAGCCCTACATGGCATAGCTCACAGCTTCATTGAGCTACTCAAGCCCCTTCGCCACGACAAGGCAGTGATCCATGAAAGGGCAGTTTTAGCTAGCTCTCAATAAAAGTTTTCATTTTCTCCCTTGGTCCAAATTGGGGAAAAACAGCTTATAGACATCTGACTGTCTCTCCCAGGAACTCTGATGAATATTACTGTCCAAAAGCTAAAATCATCAAAGGACATTCAGGCCTTTTCAAAAATGTTTCTGATCTACCAATCAGGTTTGTCAGGAAAAACCATAGCAGTAGATCCAGTCATGCTTTTGGTTTTCTTTGAGTATAAACTTGGGGCCTGAACTGAAATGGTTACAATATAACTTCCATACACGTATGAACTTCCAAGACTGTATTGTAAATCTTAGGCTGTGATCTTACATGCATATACCTGAAAGCCTCATTGCATGACAATGGGACTGACTTCTGAGTAAACATATATAGCATTACACTGTCAGTTTGAGCTTCCTTGAAAATAAATTTCTTCTAGTCCAATAAGATTTACTCCCAATCAGTGAGCACAGCAATCCTGTATGCACTTGTTTAGGAATAAATCCAGATGCTTGAATAGGATTTATTTCAAAGAAGCTTGCACAAGTTCAGGCTGTTGGGATATATTCTGAAATTGCCATTCATTACTCTTTTGATAACTAATCTAGAACATTCACATCTTTCAGAACGAAACAGAACTCTGGAAGGGAGCTCTGACTGCAAAACGGAGCTCACTGCATCAAAGAGGAGGGTTGTGCAGGGGTCTAAGAGCCTCCAGGACCCTCCAAGTGCATTTACAAAGCCCCCAGGTATGGTTCCATGCCCCTGTGTCCCTGTGGAACCACAATCGTTGCAGCCCCTTAGGGGCACACACACCCCCAACTCCAGTCCCCACCCCGCACACATTTGTAGCAGCCTCAATATCCGAGTAGGACTTTGAAGATCGCTGTATGTATGTTTGTATGTATGTATGTATGTATGTATGTATGTATGTATGTATGTTACACTCCCCCTTCCCATGTCAATATTTCACACACAGCATTGATGATCTTTGAGAGCTATCTAAAGTTTCATACAAACATGCCCTGGGACTACCAGCAGTAAATAGAAAGCATCACACTGGAGCTGAGAGATCCTCACAAGGTGAATAGAGAGTGTGAGTGCAGGTAAATGTTTCAGCTATATAAGCAATGCATGTGGCTTTAGACCCACATGTTTTGTAAAACCATCTGGTTCTGGCTTGCATCATATTTATCTCTTTTCTCTAATAGAAAGACTCAGCACATCACATGTACTTAATAGCATTGCTGATCCCACTTGATCATCTTCCATCCATCTGTTCCATATCTTCCACCCAGATACGGTCCTTGGAGCAACTTACATCTAAAATTACATCTTAAAATCATTTAAAACACACCCACACCTACACACGGACCCCTCCAGAAGCAGCAGTGAAAAATGACAAAGTAGAGGAACAAAAAGGCAGTATAAGAGTGCCAAGCAATGCTGTGAAAAATCTACTGAAAGTGGACTTCCAGGGGTGAGAGTGAACACTCCTGCGCATAATGAGTTCTGCATTCTGAATGCCACTGGTGAGAAGGCATCGTCTCCTGATCCTGTCCTCCAAACCACACAGGTGGCAAGATGCAGAACGCTTCCTATCCTAATTACCTCAGTGTGCACATAGATCTATGTGGAAGGAGCTGGTTCTTTAGATCTCAAGGTCCCACATCATTTATTGGTAAATGATGATACCTTTCATTGAGCCCAGAAATGAACTGGGACTCAGTGCAGCTGATAAAGCTCTGGAGTAATATGGTCATCTGACTGGGGTCTTAGTAGTAGTCTTATTGCCAGATCACACTTGAAAAAGGTTTGGGTCTGGTTGAAAACAAGGTTTGTGCGCCCCTACTCTACTCCCACATCAACATTATCCATTGCAATTGATGCAGGCTGCCTGTTGCATTTTATTAGGCTGACATCAACACTGAGAAAGAAAACCCAGACACGAGCAGGTTGAGCCCAGGTGTCCTTGCGGGCTGGTAGTGTTGCAAATGAATAACCTCATAAGCTAGCACTGCTTCCAGCAACATTTTTATCGCATCTTCAGCTCTGCCTCGTCCCTTTGTTTGTTGCCTGAAGAGCCCTCCACATCTTCTCAAAGGACATGAACTAATAGTTTGGTAATATGGACCCCATGCCAGCTGTCGTAAGTACAGGTGCAAAAATGGTTGCCTTCACAAGTCTGGCAAAGCAAGACAGAGTGCAATCAGCTAGGGAGAGGGCTGTCAGTCTAGTAAGCAGATCCTGCAGGTTGAGCGGTTCAATCCAGTTCTGCCAGTGCATCTGACAAGTTGCTGCGACAAGCCAGTAGGGAAGAAAAAATTCTTGGCAGTAGACAGGTCAGTGGAGATCTGCAGCTGCAGGTTATGCAGACTCTGACAGGTGTGGTGTAACTGTAGTTTCCTGGTTTAGCATCAATGAACGGTCATGCATTAACGGTAATTATGGGAGCTAGACATGGTAGTGGCTCAGGGTGTAAAAACTAGGCTGCTTCACCCACAAATAGAAGATTGCACCTTTCCTAGAGGCTAGATTAAGAACAGATTAAGGGCACAATCCTAACCTGGAGTTAGGCAAGAATATGCGAGCAAATTGTTTACTTTTTCTTTAAGAGGCAAGACCACAGGATGGGAAAGCAACAAACAGTTTCACTTTTCAACAGACGTCTGTGTATTGGTCTTGTAGCAGCTCTACAGAGGCCTGAACCTGATCTAGACCTAGATGTCTAGGTCACTCACAGCAAAATCCATGCATGTTTACTCAGAAGAAAGGTCCATTTATTTTAGTTTCACTAACTAAAGTTTCACTAATTTATAGCACAATCCTAGGCATATCTACTCAGAAGTAAGCCCTATTAAATCCAAATGAGATCTATGCCCATGCAAATGTGAATAGGATTGTAGCCTTGATCTTAGGTAAGTTTGTATAGGATTGCAGTCGCAGTCACTCAGATAAGTTGTACTTTTTGCTTCTTCCCACAGAGCAAAGCTTTTTATTTTCCAGTAGTTTGTTAGTAATGAACATCTGAATTCTTGTAAGAGGTCTGGTATGTGGCTGATCTCAGATATTCAAATTGTGTGTGCTTTCAGGAGTGTTGAATTGCAGTGGAAGTGTTTTATTTATTTCATGGAATCAATAAATCCTAAGTATTTGTGAGTCACCTTTAAATTCCCAAGGATCAGTGTATGCTTCGGGTTTGACCTGGGTAAAGTAAGGCACAGCTGGTGAAACCTGAAAGTAATATCTGGATGCTTAGGAGAGTTGGAGGCACACAAAAACCTGCAGGGTTCACTTGTGTCAATTTTAAGGGGAAGAAGTGCTCCCTCAGGAGATCCCGAGGGACAGAAGGGCTGTCATGTACTTATGACTTTGCTAAACTAGGCTTTATTCTTACAATCGACACTGTTGTGACATGTTGCTGCTGTGCTCTAGTTTTGTTTTGTTGCATTTTTATTTCTTTGCATCACTCAGAATACTCGAGAGCAGCCATTACTGCCTATCATTTGATCAATAAGAAGTGTCTGCAGGCATCAATCATAATGTTTTCAGTAGTATTTCTCCACAGAGACCCCCCCCTCTCTCTCTGATGAGCACTAGTGAGTTGTAAGGAACTCCAGGCTGAGTGGACTGTAGGGAGAGCCACATCGCCTGCAGCCCACTATCTCCAGTACAGGCTATGCTTTCAAGCAGCCATTTCCTTTGTTCATTTCAGTGGGGTGCAATGATGATGGATGGATGGCCATAATAGCCACCTATGCTTTGCCACACATTCTTTGCAGATCTTGAACTGAGTGAGACTCCTCATGTCCATAATAGAGGGGTATTCTCCTACTGGGAACAGTTAAACCCAGTGCAGAGATGCTTGTCCTTCTTCCCCACAGCAGTGAACTGGTAGGCATTTCCTTTGGGAGGTATCTTTTGTTAGGCTTCTCAAGTGGTGGTGTTTTGGGCTCAGACTAGATGTTACTTGAATGTTTGAGGCTATTGTACTTGGGTTTTCATTTTTAATTCAGTAAGTAGAAGCTACCATGCATTTTGGGTCTGTGGCATGAAATAAGGGAGAAGTTAACCTTCAGCCCCTGCCATAATCCTGATCTAGATTCCCCCCTCCCCTGCCCCGACACTCACACATATTGCTACCAATGGGATTTTTTCCTTGCAGAAAAAGAATATGTTATCATGTTTTTGAACAATGATCTGGATCACCACAAATGGTGATCCAGATTGAAACTCTAGTGTGGGGAGAAGCCCTTTTTCTCACAACATGCCCCTGTAGTTAGAAAGGGTTAACAGCCCAGAAATTTGGTTGACTGTTGGGACAAAACCTGTTGGGATATAGGTGGGGATATCTTTGTGTTTGAATGGGATGCCCATCACAGGTTGGCAAAGGTAACCAAGCTAAGGGTTGCCTAAGGTTTATGTTGTGTGTGTGTGTGTGTGTGTGTGTAAGACATAAAACACACAATAATTTGCAATTTGTTAACAGCTACATAGAGCAAGCTGTGAGTAGGCTGAAGGCAAGACTTTTGGAGGGGTGATGCGGGATGGTTGGTTTGCTGCCTTGTAGGAGTGCCTGCTGTTTACTCCATTTATTCATAATAAAAAAAAAAATTACATCAAAAAGGAAAAAATAACAACAAGTCTCCAGTGCACTGTTTCATTAAAAGGAGATCAAGCTCAAGTACTGTTGCCCTGAACTTCACATCAATTGGGGAAATATGGAGCATTCAACATATCCTAACCAAAACATTCTTTGCTCTGTACAGCCATGCCTTTGTGTGAAGGTTTGCAGCATCCTGTGTTACAATAGCCACAAACTTTTGAAACGCTCCCTAATTGGGAATCTAATTCTCTCCTATGTTACATGGGTAGGTTAAGAGAAACCGGGAGCTTGAATTGTCAAAAAGAGAGGCATGGTCTTCACTGTGGAGTGTAAATGGGCACTTATCAGTGACTAAACCCATTTCAAAGTTTGACCTTAGACAGCGGTGATCAAAATTCTTCTGGATTAGTTCACTAACACCCCTGCTATCGCCAGGTTCTGCCAAGCTCCTCACTGTGGTGGGACATTTGCTTTGAACCAGCATGTAATCAGCTTTTAAAATATGGCTTGAAAGCCTCTTCAGGCAAAAATAAGCCCTAAGTTGTACAGCGTTTCAAATGTAGGGCAGGCTGTTCAGGGAAATTAAACTTAACAGAACAGTTATTAAACCAGGGCAGTAGTTGAAATATGCTGACATTTCAGCCTTTGGGCAAAACGTTGAAATGGATTTGTTAGTCATAGGATGGGGGAAGCATTGCCCAGGATGCCTGGGTTCTCATGAATTGTGGCAGCACAGCAATTTCCAGTTGGGATCTCGGTCTCTTATTCTGTTAGCCAGCATAACACAGACACACAACGAGTGTGTACATACCTCTGTCTCAAAGAACGGTATAGGTGCAACCCTGCTCCACTTGACATGGTATCATTTTTCTAGCGGTGATCAATACGAGGTGCTTCAAAGGAAGTTTACAAGAGCATTGGGCATGTGGGAAGAAATTGTCTATCCTAATCCTTTGTCATGCATCCCTTGGCTTCTGCTAATAAAAAAGTAAGAGTACCTGGAGACTGAGGTTGCACCCCTGAGCATCATAGTGAACACAGGGCACATCTATCCAAAGAGATTCAATTAAAATAAAAGTAATGGGCAAAGTATTGGAAAAAGAGGAAATACTGTGTTTCATCTGTTTCGTTCTTTTTTAAAACAGTGAAACTGTTATAAAGCTGGGAGATCAATTTTCTTCTTTGCAATCATATTAAAAAGGCCATACTAAAATGTCCACACTGAACCATATTAAAATCTTATCAATTTTGTAACTTTGGAATCCACCTTTCAACTGCAGATTCACTGGGTATCCTCTCCGGATTTGGTCTGCATTTTCCCCTGAACTGCTGCTTTTTGCACAAGACCAGCTTAGATTTTTGATCAAACCCTTTTTATTACTGCAAATTCATTAATTACTGATTTAGCAGCACATCACTGCTGGATGAAAAGCTGGCTAAATTGCCCAAATTCATAACGTCTAATGAGATTTCAAAACACTAAAGAGCCACGATTGAACCAGTTCCAGAACAAGATGCAGCCTGCCAATGTTTTTCTGAGAAATGATAAAATAGAGAGGAGAGCGGGCGAGGGTGGTCTGCACAGTGAGGCACTGCAGATATGTGGGGAAGGGTTGCTCTTTTGCAAGGCAGGGGGTTGTATATTCACTTCCAACCATAGGTCTCTCTTAACTCTGGATTACTCTGCCTCTTCCCTGTAGCCCTTAGTAGGTTTGCCAACTACCTGGAACAAAATGACCTGATCTACTCCTGTGCTTTCATGACAGCTTGAGTTGAACTAGCAGGTCAAACTTTTTCACAACACAGGAATAAACATGAATGAATTATCACCCTCTAATTGCTGCTGCATATATCTGATGGCTGTTAAAGGAGAGACATGGGGATGGGGAAGGTTCAAAGGTTAGCAACCCCAGCATCCCCTTCTGGCAGCCACAGCTTTTGCACTTCTAGCTGTACAGAGAAACATAAACGATGAAGGGAAAGCCCCCCCTTAAGAATCTTAAGATATACTTTTGCCACGCTTCTTAATACCAAACAGGGCACAATCCTCTGAGGGCAGTTGGGCCAATACTAGACATTTGTTTCAGCCCAACAGCACTAGCGCCGCCACAGGGGCCAACACTAGCAGCAGCAAGAGTGGATCTGGGTGGAGGGAGAGAGGGTGGATGAGCGGGAGGAACTGGGCGGGGGTGGGGGTGCCAGGAGGCATGCTGGCCTGGAGAGGGCGGGTGGAGTTGGGATGTGGCTGTTAGGCCACATCCAAGCCTCTGTCCCCAGGCCACGCGGCATCCGCGGCTCTGCGCCTGCTATACAGCAGGCACAGATCCAAAGAACCCATAAGGGAGGCTCCAGAGTGCTCCAAAGCTGCGCTGGATACAGTGCAGGCCCGCTAGCCTCGCTGTTCCAGCACAGCTTAGGATTGCACCCTCAGTGTATAAATGCGCCTGCTTCAATTCAGTGAACCTGACTAGGTCTCCAGAAAATTCATTCTTTGGCAGGAAAGTTGAAAGGATACTTCAGGCCAGTTATGGAAGCTTGCTATTTTCGGAGAGGAATTAGTGGGGTGTCACATCACATGGGAGTCGACTGATCTATCAGTTCTCATGTCAGCTGGTTATTAATTGTCCCTCTTCACCCCAGCACAGTGTCTTTCTCATGGCTGTTGCTGGTGGTGTTCTCCATTCTTTTAGATTGTGAGCCCTTTTGGGTCAGGGAGCCATTTAACTTTAATGTTACTATTTGCCTGTAAACCGCTTTGTGAACTTTGTGTTGAAAAGCGGTATATAAATACTAGTGATTGATTGATTGATTGATTGATTGATTATTCTAGACTAGCAGCCCAGTCCTACACTGCCTGGCCCCTGTAGGCGAAGCAGTAGCCAAACAGTTACAGCTGCATCTTATGGGTGCTGCAGAAGACACCTTGGGAGAAGGGCACGTTTATCCCCTCCCTCTGGGTAAGAGCACAGGCCCACCAATGGGCCTCCTCATGTCTGTGCTGGCTATTTTGCCAGCACAGGCCTGAGGCCCTCCATGTCAAGCCCCACGGCCTGTGATGAGTATCAGTTGGGCCTAGGTTGCTGGCTAAGACAGGTATTGGCTAACAGCCCCCATGAGAGGAGCAGGATCCAGGGTGAGGCAACCCCCTGCTCTTTTTTGCTGACCAATTGAGCAATTCCTTTCTGTCGCGTCAAAGGCACCCCCTCCCTCCTATGGCCCAAGAAGCACCAGTGGTTGAATGGTCATGATCTTTGTTTGGGCAACTTCCAGCCAAAGAAAGGAAGTGGGTGGCTACAGCTCCAACCATTGCCTGTGGAGGAAGACACCATTGTAGAAAAGTCCAGCTGTGTTTTAAAGCTCTGGACGTCATCCCATAATCTGCTAAAAACCCCAAAGCTCCCTTCCCTTCCCCAAGCTTTGGCAGAACAAAATGACCGGCTGCTTGTCCCACTGCTGAGTAGCTCTCTGGCTCCTGTCATTTTCCCTCCCTCCTCGGGTGAGCTGACTGAGCAGGCTGCGACTAGCAGTGGGAGGCTGAGGGTATTGCAGCCTCCTTTTGAGCAGTGTTAATCTGGGTATCCTTCTCATTAGGGCTTTGATAGGACAAAGGAAAGATTAGAGCAGCAGCTAATAAAGCTCATTGATAGCTCCCCCCTTGCCTCTTCTGAGAGAGATGAAATGAACACATTCCCTGGGAAACAGCAGGGGCAGCAGCCTGCTTGCTTTGCATTCTTGTTCTCTGCCTAACCCAGCACTAAGCTCTCTTCGGAACAGCTCTCAGTGCTACTGTAATTGCATCTAGCAAAGCAAGGTGGGTTTCTTTCCTCAGGGCCAGTCCAAGACCCCCCCCCCCAAGTACCTGAATGCTAGTGTGCCAAATGCTCCTTTCCCTTATCCAGAAGCATATTTCCACCTTCGCTCCTCCTCTGGCTCCTTAGATTGAAAAAGGAAGAGAACCAAGGAGGGGTACAGCCAGTGTGGAGGATAGGAGAGTGGTCGGCTCGAACACTGCCAGCTTCCTTCACATGCCTCTTCCATTCTATTCTTTCTCTTTCTTAAAATCAAGGGAGTGAAAGAAGGAGTGATGGAGGCGGGCAGAACTAGTGGCACAGCAAGTGGGGGTGGATGGGAGGCAGTTTGCCCCAGGTGCCATGCTGGAGTGTCACTTGAGAGGGTGCCAAGTGAGGCCCTGCCAAGATAGTGGCAGCCAATGTTTCAATCTGATTGGGGATCAGAAATACCAAGAGGGGGTGGCAGCTTGAGGAAGGAGAATGCAAGGAAGAAGAAGGAGTTGTGGCGCGATTGCCCTGCCTCTCCCTTCCCCCTTCTTCCCTGCATTCCCCTTCTTTGCACTGCCACCACCGCTGTGACTCCCCAAACCGGAAGCTTCCAAAACATTAATCTTTGCCCTGCCACCCCTTCCTCCTCTTTCCTCACAACCCCCTTCCTTGCCCTGCTGCTGCTGCCGCTTAGGGATCACTTAGAAAATTAAGAGCAAAATCCTAGGAGTTAGGAGTGAGTTAGCAGTTAGACTGGCACAGTTAGGCCAGCAAAGTTTGGCTGGCTCAAGGGCCACCGTAAAGCGCATTTGGACCACTCTCGGAGCCTGACAGGATGGCGTACATCTGTGCCACCACCGCTTATTTTTTTGGCAGCTTCCCAATCTGAAAGCTGCTGATCCAGAAGCTGAGAGCTCCCACTGCCCTTATCTTCCTCCTTTGGAGGCTCTTGTTGAGCTTTCAAAGGATAAGAAAGGGGGAACAGGCAGATCTCACCACCACCGCAACCTTCTGGGAGAACCCAGAAGTGGCCTTACTGGGTTCTGGGGAGTCCCAGCTATGCCAGGGGCAGGACCCTCCTAATCCATAGCCTGAGGCGACTGCCTCAGTTGATCTCATGGACCTGCTGGTCCTGCCTTTCCTACAAGCATGTATTGGCAATGGTTGCCGTGTGCAATGAAACCTTCACCAAAAGCAGAACAAACCTCCAGCCTTCCACCATTCACCATCTCCGCTGCTGCTATTAGGTGCTGAGCTGTAAAGGACACTGTGAGGGAAAGAGCCAGATCTCAATTTGCTTCTCGCCCAATGGTGTGTGCTTTTTAGTTGATTCCAGGAGAATTGTCCACACGTGGGCAGCAGTATCTGGCCCACCTTTTCTAATGAGCCAGCCTTCTGTTACCCAGGAGATGACATGAATAATGAATTCTTTCAGGTATGGGAGTGTTGAGTTCCAGCCGGTCAATTAAAATGGCCCAGTACAGGCTCATTTAAATTGGCTCATTTTGGAAGAGGGGCAGAAGCACAAAGAGTAACGGGAGCTGGGAAAAGGAGCATCTCTATCAGAAAGGAGAAATTAAATCAAAGTTATTAGTTCACATTTGATTTATATGCAGTGATATATATCTGACCTTATGCCATTCCGGAAGCAGCCAGCTCTTGCTAATTGCAGCTTGTTGCCAGGGCCCAGCGTAGCAGGCTGTGACTCTGGGTGTGTGACTGAGTGCAGACTGTGACACTGGGTGTGTGACTAAGTGCCATTTACATGATCCACCTGCACAGCTCCTGGCTCCCTTCCTGCCTGTTAGGGGCTTTGCGTTCCTTCTCGGCTGAATGTCCGTCTTTTGTGTCTTCATTTGTGTCTTCTCTCATTTGCACTACTGCCCTAATTTGCTCTTTGGTGCAGCAATGCTCCCTTGGCCTGGGAAGGTCTGACTGAAGTGGCATGGCCTTTCATGTCTGGCAAAGGCAGCCCAGAGCAATGAAAGGAATCTCTCTTATTGCTCAGGAGTTGGAGGGCAGTGAGCCCCAGAGGACCGAGTGAGGCTGGGACTGCAATGAAGGTTAAAGAAAGAGGAGGCAAACTGTCCTTCACCCTGCTGTGGAGTGAACGGAGAGCCTTCTTTCTCCTGCAGGCAGAAAGGAAAGTACAGGAAAGGGCCAAGGGAGGAGTGAGGTATCTCATTGCTGCATCTTCTTTTAGTGTTGTGTAGCTGTCGGTGGAG
>JAJKFI010032211.1:0-13714 GCA_029204185.1 Lerista edwardsae
AGAGAGAGAGAGAGAGAGAGAGAGAGAGAGAGAGAGAGAGAATGAATGAATGAATGAATGAATGAATGAATTCACACAGATATGGCATACACTGGCACCAGGGCTGGCTAGGAGCTGCGGAACCCAATGCAAACACTTTTGGGGGCCCATCACAGGTCCCCCCTATTCACCAGAACAAGTGGCAGCAACAAATCCAGGGCTGATGGCAACCCACACAAACTGCAGCACCCAAAAGGAGGCAGGGGTAATGTCACTGCCAACTGCTTAATGAAGGCTGATTTCAAGCCAATCTGATTCAGGGATGAGCGGGAGGGCCGGAGGGCCGCCCAGCAGCAATACCCTCCTTGCTGCACTCTCCTCATGACAGCTGAGTATGGAAGATCCACGCTGGAGTGTCAGCTACAGAGTGAAGGAACAGGTGCGGCTGTGGGCTCTCCACTCATTGCTCCAGTGTGGGACCCCACCAAGTGCGGGGTCCAAATCGGCCAAATTAGGCCAGTCCAGGCTCTGGGGCCAGGCAGGACACATGCTTTGCAAGCACTCGCTCGGTCCAGACAGCACCTCTTCTGCCAGATGAAGGCAGTGCTGCCTGGAAGTGATCTCTCAGACAAGTGGCACAATCTGCCGGTGTCTTGCACGGACGGGGCCCAATTTGGACAAATTGGTCTAATTAGCCTAAGCCAGCCCTGAATGAGTTGCTTGTTTCACTTATGCTGTGGTGAGAAGGAACTTGAGAATGAATGGGGTTTTTTTTTTACCCTTTGCTTTCCCAATTCAACCTTCCAGAATGCCTTTACACCTGTACTCTCCTTCCTGTTAAGGAGAGTCACAGCCCAATCCTGACCAAATTCCCACACTGTGGTTCAGCAGGGCCGGTGCAGCCTCAACTGCATTCAGAATGGGAATTGTGGCTGCTGGAGGTAACCTTGAGGTAAAGGGACCTTTGTTCCCTTGCCCAGGTAAAGCCCCAGCAGCCTCATTGGGCCCATTGGATCTGCACAATTCCTGGGCACCCCATCTCAAGGGTGGCCTGGCTCAGGAGAGGGGATAGGAGATGGTGGAGGCATCCCTCTCAGGCCCAATCCGCCTTCCTCCCTGCACTTCCCCTGCCCATTACACCTCCCCCTGTTCTAACCTCCCCGGCACTCCCATCATCCTGTGGAGTGCCTATCTGCTTTGGTTGGTGCTGACCTCCAACTGATGGCGGGAGGACAGTGAAGGCCCTTCTGCCACAGGACAGGCCTCTGGGCTGGCACAATATACCTTACGGCACATTTGCAACCATGCATATGCTCATCCTGCCAGTGGAGGCTGGCATCAAACTGGCTTAGATAGCACAGCCTTTTTATTATCTGAGATGCCTTTAGTGGCCAAGGGGATATTCCAAACTGGTCCTGATGACTCACCACATGGGGAGCGGGAAGCTGACTATGACTTCCCAGCAAAGAAGCCTCTTGCACACATGTAAACTGGGGCCAAATATACAGTAAGGTGTGTTCACCTTAAAAAACTTCCAAATCAGGTTTGCTTGCTGAGATGTTCCACGTGGGAACTTTGATGCTGTTCTTGGTCCTTGCTGCCTGGCTCTTATTCTCTGCACTCAGCATTCCGTTGGCAACTTATGCCCATAAAAGTGAGCTGTAAGTCTGCAATTCTACGAACATTTAACTGGGAGTACATCCCATGATGTACTTTGGCCACCTCATGAGAAGAGAGGGCTCTTTAGAAAAGACCCTCGTGCTGGGAAAGATCAAAGACAAAAGGAGAAGGGGGCGGCAAAGGATGAGATGGTTAGAGAGTGTCACCGAAGCAATGAACATGAAATTGGGCGAACTCCAGGAGCTAGTGGAGGACAGGGAGGCCTGGCGTGCTGTGGTCCATGGGGTCGCGAAGAGTCAGATACGACTTAGCGACTGAACAACAACAACAACATCCCATTGCCATCAATGAGATTACTTCTGAGTAACCAACATGGCATTGTGTTCTTATTTTCATTTTTCCCATCTATTTAATGTCTTGAAAGCATTTATGGCCATCTACTCCCAGCAACAGTTTTTTTCTAAACTGTTATGCCCATAGATTTGGAATCATATGATTCCCTCCCCCCAAAAAATAATTGATCCAATGAAACAGCATTTAGCTTACATGGGGCCCAGTCCTATCCAACTTTCCAGCACTGATGCAGCCATGCCAATGGGGTGTGCATTGCCTCCTGCTGTGGGGATATAGTCATGGGGTCTTCCTCAAGGTAAGGAAGCATTTGTTCCCTTACTTTGGGGCTGCATTGCGGCTGCATCATCACTGGGAAGTGGGATAGGATTGGGCCCTCTATGTCTTTGCAGCTTACACCCACCATCTGCAGCTCTGGATCTGAGCTCTTGCTTTATTAGTTGAACAACATATAAAATAAGGTAAAAAGGGGGGGGGAGATGTTTCAGAATTAATTCATGGCAGAGTTGTGTCAGCATTCTGTAACTGGAGATCTTGAGCTGGCAATTAATCATGAATTGGTCATGGCTTTGCAGCTTTCTGACTGGCTTGGTTACCCAGTACCTTGACAAACAGTCCAATCCTGATCCCAGTTTCTTAAATCACATTGTTCCCAGCTATACAGTATATTTCACAGTACTATGAACAGTAGCTACACAACCCAAGTGAAGGAAAATGATTTCTTATTCTTGCCTTATTAGTTAGACTCCATATTGGGTTAGTTGAAAGATTAAATGTGTAATGCAAGACCTATTTTCAAATGGGTTCAGATACTTATAACCATCCATGCTAAATCACTTTTGACAGTTTTCCAGTTGCCTCCATTAATGAGCACCATACTGCACGGAGTTTCACCGTCTTGAGGCAAAGGAGAGCTATCACCGAGCATACTAATGTATACCCTCCAAGACTGGCCAGTCATCTGGCTCCAACCTGTCGTACAGTTGCCAGGGCACAAAATGGCTGCGATCATGTATTCGTTGTTGCAGAATAAAGAAAAAAAGGCCTTTAATGAGCAATTTGGCATCTCGGTGGCAAATAGAAATAAAAAGGGACATGCCAGAAATATGCCTGTGAAATTGCTGATCTACAACAAAACTATGAAACATTTCCTTTAAAGCCAAAGGACATATACAATCAATTGTGTGTGTGTGTGTGGGGGGGGGGGTTCCCAGGCCCCCCCGGGGGGGGGGGCAAGCACTGGCGTAGCTCATGAAAGTGTAGCCCACTGCAGAGATCAAAATGATGCCCTGGAAGTGATGTCACAACAGGAAGCACCACAGCTGTAGTTTCATTTTTTTCTTGCTTTTTGGGGTTACTTTTGATAGAACGAAGGTATTACACCCTAATCTTTTTTCATTGCATTCTGCATGAAATTAAGATTTTCATAATTTGGGTTTACTAGTGTCAAGCTCAGCCTGTTGCCCCCATGAAACTTGTTGCCCGGTGCAATTGCACCCTCCTGCACTTCTTTAGCTATGCCCCTGGGGGCAAGCTGGTGGAAAGTATAACTAAAGGTAAAATTAATACACATGTAGAAGAATGAGTCTTGCAGAAGGAGAAGCAATCTGACTTCGCAAACCTTTGCCAGGTATATGGGAAAGGCAGCGAGATGCAAATCTCTTGTTGTCATGTGTGCTCCACTGTGAGATACAGGAAGCTGGACCAGATGGGCCTTTGGCCTGATCCAGTGGGGCTCTTCCTGGAACTGTATGAGACTCCTTTCAATGGAAAGGTATTGTAAAATACATTGTATTATTGTATAATTATATGTTATATTATATAAAATTATATACAGATATTATTTTAATAGTATATATACAGACCTGTCAATAACTGAGCCCATCTGTGGCCCTGAACTGTTAGATGTCACAACATCAATTTTATTCAATGTCCATGAAGAAACAGGCTTGTGTTGCAAAGGCAGACTGTAGTTCAGTTGGTAGAGCACGTGCTTTGCAGGCAAAGGATACCCAGGTGCAACCCCAGATCTCTCCAGGTAGGCCTGGGAAAGGCTCCTGTTTGAAGGACGAGAGAGCCACACACAAGCCTGTGCAGGAAATATCAGCCTAGATGCTTCAGTAGTCTGACTCTGGATAAGGTAGCTTCATCTGTTCCATATGGAAAGTGCATTTCAGGACCCAGTTTGCTGGAGAAAAGCATGGCCCACAAGAAGTTGGACATTCCTGCTGTCAAGTATCAGAATCACTTGTCAGAATGTTCTCAGCACTGAGTCATAATAGTCACCCTTCACCTTGAGATGTCTTTGCTGCTGATGGGATGCCGGTTATAAATAATAAAAAGAGACCAAACAGATTGAAGTCTGGTGAGGAGGGAAAAAATGCAATTATACGGACAGGTCTGCTTGACAAATGTAACATAAGGGTAGCAGAAGTTCTGTTCCTCATTAATATGAACCCTAATATCATCTGTTAACTTATAAACTAATTACTGAAGAGGTTTCTTTGCCATCACGAAGCATCTTATTTTCACATTGTTTGCTACATCTACATCTGTTTACTACATCTGTTTGCTACAATGCATTTAACTATTGTAGGTATTCTGATTTCAGTGCATCACTGCTGGTTCCCACCCCAAAAACCAAACACTGTAAGATCATATTGGACGGATTATAAACCCAGAGCAATGCACCTTTTGTATAAGATAATTTGGCAAGCTGAATTACTTCCAAAACATCCACCAGTAGATTAGTATTGATTTAATCAGTGTGACCTTCTTTTTATAATACAGCTCCTAAGATCTTAAATCTATAGCAGGTGTAGTAAATGGGATTAATAGAAGCCATTTGTTATTCTGAGATAGAACCATAACACCGGAGCAAGTTCTGGATCTATATGATAAAATAAACTAATGATGTTGCTTCGAAACACAGTTTTGCCAAACTTTAGCTAGATTAGATGAGAGATAGTAGGTGAAGAACGTGACTGAGGGCGCAATCCTAAACAGCGCCGGAATGGCGAGGCCGGCTGGCCAGCGCCATATCCAACGCTGCTGGGGGGGGGGGGCTGGAGCCTCCCTGTGGCAAAGGCATGTTCACGCCCTTACCGGAGGGGAAGCTCCAGCCTCCCTGGTGCGCTCCTCAGATCTGCACCTGCTAAACAGCAGGCGTAGATCCAAGGAGACCACAAGGCCCGAATCGGGGCTGTGTGGCCTCCTCATTGGGTGTCAGATTCGGCCTAATGGCCAAATCCGGAGCCCGCCCCTTCCCCGGGCCAGACCCCCATGTCATTTGAGAATGTAGAGCTCAGTCTTCCCATTGCTGCCCATTGTCGATGAGGATCTTGAGACAGTGTTGAGTCAAGCAGTCAGTTTTGCCAGTCACAGAAGGGGCTCTGACAGCACCTATGAAGTTAGTGCACTGCTGGGAGTAAGTTTGGCAGGCCCACGCCTTTGTGCCCCTACCATAATCAGAGCTCCCGCTCACTAGAGCAGGTAAGACAACAGGAGATGCAGGAGGGGTGGGGGGAGGGTTGACTGGAGGTGGGGAGAAGACAAAACCTAGTGGGGAGAGGGATGTAACTGGGCAGGGAGGCTGTGGGAGGTGGGGGGTCCATCACAGAAGGCCTGTGCTGGATCTTATCCCCACCCCCATTTCCTCCTTGGAAGTGTACTGGGAAACCCGCAGGCGCAGGCCTGAGAAAACTCATTTAAAATCTCTTTTCCCCACATAACCCTACTGGCCTGCTCCTGCCCCCACAAAGAATGCAGCATTCACTAGTTTGGTGTCACTGCTATGTGGTGGTGGTGGTGGTGAGAATAAGATTGGGCTGAAAGTCGGACAAGTTCTTCTTCTGAAAGTTATTTTCAAAAATTTGCGGATTTCTTTCTTCTCCCATCATTCCCAAACTGTTTATCTTCTGTGGTAGGTTGTGATCTGATGCACTGTAAAGCATACTGCGAGCTTCCAGAAACTGTGTCTGGGTCGCACCAAGCACATATCTCATTCCGCAAGGAACCTGTTCCAGTCACCTGTGAAGGTTCCAGTCACCTGTGTGAAGATCAGGCGCAAAGAAACGAGGCTGCGGTACAAAATTGTAAGGGTTTTGCCACTGTTGTGCAGCACCCGGAAGGATTATCGTGGAGCACAGTAGGTTATGGTTTGGATACTGCTGATTTTGATCATATATGGTAAGAGGATGTTGTAAGAGGCATATAGTAAAATCAGAACTCATTTGAAAAGTTCATGTCGTGCTCATTTGTGAATTGAACTGACCCCTCACTTCATGACATGAGCTCAGGGGTCTCAATGCGTGGATGAGACGGTGGTGTCGGGAGGAGGGGTTTAGATTCGTTAGGCACTGGGGGACGTTCTGCGACAAGCCAGGCCTGTACAAGAGGGACGGACTTCACTTGAACCAGAATGGAACCAGGCTGCTGGCACTTAACATTAAAAAGGTGGCAGAGCAGCTTTTAAACTGATCCCTGGGGGAAAGCCGACAGGAGCCGAGCGGCGTCCGGTTCGGAACTCCTCATCCCTATGTGAAGAGGAGGATGGAGGAGTACGACAGACTAGTGGAGGAGTAGGAAATATAACTTTAAACGTGAGTGTAAATGACCGTTTGTCCAGTAGAAAGAGAGGTGGGGAAAAGGGATCAAAAAAGAGTCCCTCCTTAGGGAACCCCATATATACTGTAGGTGTTATTATGCAAATGCCCTAAGTCTCCGAGCAAAGATGGGGGAACTGGAATGTTTGGTGGCTAGGGAAAACATTGATATAGTAGGCATAATGGAAACCTGGTGGAATGCAGAGAACCAGTGGGATACTGCAATCCCAGGCTATAAACTCTATAGGAGGGACAGGGAAGGGCGTGTTGGCGGAGGGGTGGCCATCTATATCAAAGAAGGGATAGAATCCAGCAGAGCAGAAACTGAAGGTGGGCTGGACTCCACCATAGAGTCACTGTGGGTTAAACTACCAGGCAGTAAGAGCAATGTAATAGTGGGGGGGGTGCTATCGTCCTCCAGATCAAAAACTTGAAGGTGGCCTTGAAATGAGGAAACAAATCAGGGCAGTGACCAAGAGAGACAAGATTGTAATCATGGGGGACTTCAATTATCCTCATATCGACTGGGTCACCTAGTGCTCTGGTCAACAAAGAGAGACCGGATTCCTTGATGTGCTGAATGACTGTGCCTTAGAGCAGCTAGTCATGGAGCCCACCAGAGGACAGGTGACTCTGGATTTAATATTGTGTGGTACTCGGGACCTAGTAGGGATGTAAGTGTTACTGAGCCATTGGAGAACAGTGACCATGTTGCGATTGGTTTTGCCATGCATGTCCAGGAAAGAGTGTACAGCAAATCTGACACAAGAACCCTTGACTTTCGAAGGGCAGATTTCCCTCAGATGAGGAGAAATTGAAAGGGAAGGTAAAGAGAGTCCAGTCTCTCCAGGCTGCGTGGAGGCTGTTTAAAATAACAGTAGTAGAGGCCCAGCGGAAATGTATACTGCAAAGAAAGAAGGGCTCGACAAGGTCCAGAAGGGTGCCTGCATGGCTGACGAACAAAGTTAGGGAAGCTGTAAAGAGCAAGGAAGCTTCTTTCCGTAAATGGAAGTCTTGCCCCAGTGAGGAGAATAAAAAAGAACATAAAACTCTGGCAAAAGACAAGTAAGAAGGTGATACGGGAGGCCAAGAAAGCGTTTGAGGAACGCATGGCTAGCAACATAAAAGGGAATAATAAAAGCTTCTTCAAATATGTTAGAAGCAGAAAACCTGCCAGAGAGGCAGTTGGCCCGCTGGATGGTGAGGGAGGGAAAGATGAGATAAAAGGGGACTTGGAGATTGCAGAGAAATTGAATGAATTCTTTGCATCTGTCTTCACAGCAGAAGAACTTGGGCAGATACCGCAGCCCAAACAGCCCTTCCTAACTAAGGAATTAAATCAGATAATTGTTAATAAAGATGTTTTAGATCAAATTGATAAATTACATATAAATAAGTCACCAGGCCCAGATGGTATACACCCAAGAGTTATTAAGGAACTAAAGAACCAAGTTGCTGACCTCTTAACTAGAGTATGCAACTTGTCCCTTCAAACGGGCACGGTGCCAGAGGATTGGAGGATAGCCAATGTCACGCCAATCTTTAAAAAAAAGGAGAAGGGGGGACCCTGGAAACTACAGGCCGGTCAGCCTAACATCTGTTCCAGGTAAGATGGTGGAAAGCCTCATCAAAGACAAAATCCTAAAACACGTAGAGGAACAAGTGTTGCTGAAGGAAAGTCAGCATGGCTTCTGTAAGGGTAAGTTTTGCCTCACAAACGCTTTGGAATTCTTTGAAAAGGTCAAGAGGCACATGGATGTGGGTGAACCTGTGGATATCATATACCTGGATTTTCAGAAGGCGTTTGACACAGTCCCCCACCAAAGGCAGGGAATAAGAGGGCAGGTCCTCTTATGGATTCAGAATTGGTTGAGGGCCAGGAAATAGAGAGTGGGGGTCAATGGGCAATTTTCACAATGGAGAGAGATGAAAAGCGGAGTGCCCCAGGGATTTGTCTTGGGGCCGGTGCTTTTCAACTTGTTCATAAATGACCTGGAGACAGGGATAAGCAGCGAGGTGGCCAAGTTTGCAGATGACACAAAACTTTTCCGGGTGGTGAAAACCAGAAAGGATTGTGAAGAGCTCCAGAAGGATCTCCCCAAGTTGGGGGAATGGGCAGCAAAATGGCAGATGCATTTCAACATAGACAAGTGTAAAGTGATGCACATTGGGGCAAAAAACCAAAACTTCACCTATAGGCTTATGGGTTCTGAGCTGTCTGTGACACTTATGGGGTGCTGGTGGACAATTCAACGA
This sequence comes from Lerista edwardsae, assembly GCA_029204185.1. Classification (NCBI taxonomy): domain Eukaryota; kingdom Metazoa; phylum Chordata; class Lepidosauria; order Squamata; family Scincidae; genus Lerista; species Lerista edwardsae. Next base: position 8,811 of record JAJKFI010032211.1, read on the forward strand.
AGGTGTCGACCCACTGTGCGGCAGCAATTAAGAAGGCCAATTCCATGTTTGAGGTAATTAAAAAGGGGGTTGAGAATAAAACAGCCAATATTATCATGCCATTGTACAAATCAATGGTAAGGCCACACCTAGAATATTGTGTACAGTTCTGGTCACCGCATCTCAAAAAGGACATAGTGGAGCTGGAAAAGGTGCAGAAGAGAGCGACAAAAATGATTACGGGGCTGGGGCACCTCCCTTATGAAGAAAGACTGCAGCGTTTCGGGCTCCAGCCTAGAAAAAAGGCGCCTGAGGGGGGACATGATTGAGACATACAAAATTATGCATGGAAGGGATAGAGTCGATAGAGGGATGTTCTTTTCCCTCTCTCAAAACATCAGAACCAGGGGGCATCTGCTAAAACTGAGGGTTGGGAGAGTTAAAACAGATAAAAGGAAGTACTTTTTTACCCAGCGGATAGTTAATCTGTGGAACTCTTTGCCACAGGAGGTGGTGATGGCATCTGGTCTGGATGCCTTTAAGAGGGGATTGGACGGATTTCTGGAGGAAAGGTCCATTGTGGGCTATAGGCCATGAAGGATTGTGCAACCGCCTTATATTGCTGGTGGGCTACTTCAGAGTACCGGGTGCAAGGGAGTGGCAACAGGATGCAACCATCTTGTTGTCTCATGCCTCCCTGGGGCACCTGGTGGGCCGCTGTTAGATACAGGAAGCTGGACTAGATGGGCCTTTGGCCTGATGCAGCAGGGCTTTCTTATGTTCTTATGACATGCCAAAAATCATTTGCTTAATCGCATGGGAGCAGATCATCGGAAGCACTCCTTCATGCACTAAGTGTTCTTTAAATGTAGTATTAGCAGCTCATGTAGTCAACACCCCCCCCCCCAAAAAAAAACAACCAGAATGAAGCACAATTACCAATGTGTGAGTAAGGGGGGGGGCATGTGTGTGCATGGCATGCATGTCCCAGAATGCACAAGAGGCCATTAGACAAAGTATCAATCATTGTTTCAAATGAATCCCCCTAAGTTTTTCAATTCATATATCAAAAATAAGAAATGTAGCAGAGAAGAGAGATCTGTATCACTAGGGTCTATATGAAGTGCTAGCATTTTGATTAAGGGTGCATCAGTTATCCATGAGGAATATTTTCAACTGTGGATGTGTATCCTGAATTAGTAATAAGTTTTCAAAAGTTATTAGTAAGGAAGTAAGGGCCCAATCCTATCCAATTTCCCAGCACTGATGCAGCTGTACCAACTGGGCATGTACCGCATCCTGAGGTAGGTAGGCAAACACCGAGGCCTCTGCAAGGGAAGGGAATGTTTGTTCCATTACCTCAGGGCTGCATTATGGCTGCATTGTAAAGTTGGATAGGATTGAGGCCTAAGTAAGTAAGTAAGAATGTGCAATCAGAAAAAACAGAAACCCATGCTTTTTGTTAACAGATATTTCCCAGTAAGTCTGTGTTTTCTCACAGACTGTGGGGAAAGTACACAATAGCTAGCTTCTCAGCAATTTTGAATAATTTTAAGAATGCCTTTGCAGGTCATCTCATGTTTAGATAATGGCATGAAGACCAGTTCTTATCCTTTATTGTTGCTCCAACATGGCTGCCCTGGATTATACCAGTGTTATTCAAACTGTGGGTCGGGACCCACTTGGTGGGTTGGAACCTGATGTCAGGTGGGTCGCAGAAAGCTGGGAGCAGCCATCTTGGAAACTGCAGACTCTTGGAAACTCTTGTTATATTGCTTTTGTGAGTGTCAGCAGCTTGAATTTTCAAGTGGGGTTTTTTAGTTCAGTACTTTTACATAATATTTGTCCTAATCTTGCTTTCTGTCAGGGATATTTCATGGGTGTACAATTTCTGCAGTCCAAGAATGCCAATTTGCATTTCAGGAGTGTCATTTAATTATGTTACAATGACAACACTTCCTGCTTGATGAACTCACTTCCTGCCACAACATCACTTCCATGTAAATGACATCACTTCCGGTGGGTCCCGACACAAACGCCAATCTAAAAAGTGGGTCCTGATTGAATAAGTTTGAGTACCACTGGATTATACAATGGTAGAGAGTAGCTTGGCTTAGCTTCTTTTTATAGTTTCCTACTAGAGTCAGGAAGGCAGGAGCTTCCTATAGCAACAATCTTTGCATGCCAGACTAGCTTGGAAGAAAAAGAAACTACCAAAGAAGGTAATTTGCTAACAAGAACACCCTGAAATAAGTCACCTAAATGTTGACCTGTGTGTTATTCCAGTCCTGCAAATACACCAAATAGGACTGTATGTATCATGGAAAAAACAAAGCTTGTCTATTTAGTTGTCAAGGGGATGCTAGCTTTGCAAGTCAGTTTTCTTGTGCAGCAGCCAAAGTCTCATACATTTCAAGGAGGTATCTGACATTTAGATGAAACGTTGGAGGAGAAAAGGATATGAAGAAATTTTTATGTAAATGCAGGTTATCTGAAAGATTGTATTGTATTATCTTCGGCTATTTCTTCAGGGATGTCAAGAGAGATGCTTCAAAGCATAAGGAGCCAAAAAAAATGAGCTTGACAACCTGAAATATTGGGGAGAATTGCTAATCAGGTGGCAGTATTTAATTGACTCTGAAATGAGCAATGCAGGTGAGAGGGTTTTGCACAGTCAGTTGTAACAAAATCTTGAAGGCTGGTGCAATGAAGTCTCAACCAACTCTTGAACGGCACTTGCTCCGCTGGGAATAACAGGTTATTACTGAACTCCATCCTGCCAGGTATTCCAAAGGTGGGTCTGAATCAGAAACCAGGATAAAATGTACCTTTTTTTCTGGCATTCCAATGAGGAATGAGGCTTCAGACTGCTTGGCGAGAGTCAGGTTGCAGCGAGGCAACTAAATAAAGTCTGAGATGAAGAATGACGCAAATCAATTTGTGCGCCGAGTACATATGAGGTTCAAAGTGTTTTGGGCACCATAATTATCTCCTTTGTCTTTCATATGCCAAAACGGGAAGAGAGAAATGTATATTGCTTCAGTTAATAAATCATTCACCGAGAGCGCAGGGCGATCGTCTTTGCACAACATCATTAACAAGCAGAGCTGTGTAGACTGCACATCCAGGTGTGGAGATGAGGTTTAATTAAAACTGGGACTTCTTCCAATCATGTGTCTGTGTTTCCAGCTGCAATTTCAAGCTTTTATACTCCAGAACACTAGGCAGTGTTTTAATAATGGAAAACCCTTTGGAGGTATAAATTCCAGTGCCCCTGAAAATAACAATGATTCTTGCTAATGTTATTATTTTTAAGGCTGCTCTTATTAGTCACAGTGATACTATAAACTGTGCATGATTATTTTTCTGAAAGTAAAGCCCACAAGCCAAGAAGAGGAGGGGAGAAGCAACCCCATACCGTTTGTTATTTACTGAAATTTGAAAGCCCTTTTGGTGACAGAGTTGTTTGAGCTTTTAAAAAACATCTGATTCTTTAATTAAGGGCGCAATCCTAATCCTTTCCAGCACTGACATAGCCGTGCCAATGGGGCATGTGCTGCATCCTGCAGTAGAGCAGTAGTCATGGAGGCCTCCTCAAGGTAAAAGAACCCCAGAGCCGCACTGCCCTTACCCCAGTGCTGGAAAGTTGGTTGGGATTGTGCCCTAATTCACCTGCAACACTTTCATACATGCCAGAGACAGAAAAGAGGGCATAGTCAGGTGAATAACAAAGCACAACATAAGGGATTAGTAGGAATACAGAATTATGAAGGTCGGGAATTATCAGCTTTAATAGGCTGGCTAATCAGTTATTGTATGTCTCAGAAGTTTCTAGGCACGATATGTTGCAGAATAATGCTCTCACAACATGAAATCAGCCATGCTGGATCTGACTAAAAGTCCATCTATTGTAACATTAGTTTCCAGCGGCTCTTCTGGAAGTGTGATACAATTACATGAAGTCTGAATTACAAGCCTTCCCCATTGTTTGTCTTGCGAATCTGGTATCCAGAAAACCTCTGAATATGGAAGTTCCATTTAGTTAAGAGTCATAAGAACATAAGAAGAGCCCTGCTGGATCAGGCCAAGGCCCATCTAGTCCAGCTTCCTGTATCTAACAGCGGCCCCACCAGGTGCCCCAGGGAGGCATAAGGCAACAAGATGCTTGGATCCTGTTGCCACTCTCTTGCACCCAGTACTCTGAAGTAGCCTACTACTAGTGTAAGGAGGTTACAACCCATCATTGCCTATAGCTCACAATGGACTTTTCCTCCAGAAATCCGTCCAATCCCCTCTTAAAGGCATCCAGACCAGATGCCATCACCACCTCCTGTGGCAAAGAATTCCACAGATTAACTACGCGCTGGGTAAAAAAGTACTTCCTTTTATCTGTTTTAACTCTCCCAACCCTCAGTTTTAGCAGATGCCCCCTGGTTCTGGTGTTTTGAGAGAGGGAAAAGAACATCCCTCTATCAACTCTATTCCTTCTGTGCATAATTTTGTATGTCTCAATCATGTCCCCTCTCAGGCGCCTTTTTTCTAGGCTGAAGATCCCCAAACGCTGCAGTCTTTCTTCATAAGGGAGGTGCCCCAGCCCCGTAATCATTTTTGTCGCTCTCTTCTGCACCTTTTCCAGCTCCACTATGTCCTTTTTGAGGTGCGGCGACCAGAAGTGTACACAATATTCCAGATGTGGTCTTACCATTGATTTGTACAATGGCATGATAATATTGGCTGTTTTATTCTCAACCCCTTTTTTAATGACCCCAAGCATGGAATTGGCCTTCTTAATTGCTGCCGCACACTGGGTCGATACCTTCATTGAATTGTCCACCAGCACCCCAAGATCTCTCTCTTGAGCTGTCACAGACAGCTCAGAACCCATAAGCCTATAGGTGAAGTTTTGGTTTTTTGCCCCAATGTGC
>JAJKFI010032212.1:0-13717 GCA_029204185.1 Lerista edwardsae
AGAGAGAGAGAGAGAGAGAGAGAGAGAGAGAGAGAGAGAGAATGAATGAATGAATGAATGAATGAATGAATGAATTCACACAGATATGGCATACACTGGCACCAGGGCTGGCTAGGAGCTGCGGAACCCAATGCAAACACTTTTGGGGGCCCATCACAGGTCCCCCCTATTCACCAGAACAAGTGGCAGCAACAAATCCAGGGCTGATGGCAACCCACACAAACTGCAGCACCCAAAAGGAGGCAGGGGTAATGTCACTGCCAACTGCTTAATGAAGGCTGATTTCAAGCCAATCTGATTCAGGGATGAGCGGGAGGGCCGGAGGGCCGCCCAGCAGCAATACCCTCCTTGCTGCACTCTCCTCATGACAGCTGAGTATGGAAGATCCACGCTGGAGTGTCAGCTACAGAGTGAAGGAACAGGTGCGGCTGTGGGCTCTCCACTCATTGCTCCAGTGTGGGACCCCACCAAGTGCGGGGTCCAAATCGGCCAAATTAGGCCAGTCCAGGCTCTGGGGCCAGGCAGGACACATGCTTTGCAAGCACTCGCTCGGTCCAGACAGCACCTCTTCTGCCAGATGAAGGCAGTGCTGCCTGGAAGTGATCTCTCAGACAAGTGGCACAATCTGCCGGTGTCTTGCACGGACGGGGCCCAATTTGGACAAATTGGTCTAATTAGCCTAAGCCAGCCCTGAATGAGTTGCTTGTTTCACTTATGCTGTGGTGAGAAGGAACTTGAGAATGAATGGGGTTTTTTTTTTACCCTTTGCTTTCCCAATTCAACCTTCCAGAATGCCTTTACACCTGTACTCTCCTTCCTGTTAAGGAGAGTCACAGCCCAATCCTGACCAAATTCCCACACTGTGGTTCAGCAGGGCCGGTGCAGCCTCAACTGCATTCAGAATGGGAATTGTGGCTGCTGGAGGTAACCTTGAGGTAAAGGGACCTTTGTTCCCTTGCCCAGGTAAAGCCCCAGCAGCCTCATTGGGCCCATTGGATCTGCACAATTCCTGGGCACCCCATCTCAAGGGTGGCCTGGCTCAGGAGAGGGGATAGGAGATGGTGGAGGCATCCCTCTCAGGCCCAATCCGCCTTCCTCCCTGCACTTCCCCTGCCCATTACACCTCCCCCTGTTCTAACCTCCCCGGCACTCCCATCATCCTGTGGAGTGCCTATCTGCTTTGGTTGGTGCTGACCTCCAACTGATGGCGGGAGGACAGTGAAGGCCCTTCTGCCACAGGACAGGCCTCTGGGCTGGCACAATATACCTTACGGCACATTTGCAACCATGCATATGCTCATCCTGCCAGTGGAGGCTGGCATCAAACTGGCTTAGATAGCACAGCCTTTTTATTATCTGAGATGCCTTTAGTGGCCAAGGGGATATTCCAAACTGGTCCTGATGACTCACCACATGGGGAGCGGGAAGCTGACTATGACTTCCCAGCAAAGAAGCCTCTTGCACACATGTAAACTGGGGCCAAATATACAGTAAGGTGTGTTCACCTTAAAAAACTTCCAAATCAGGTTTGCTTGCTGAGATGTTCCACGTGGGAACTTTGATGCTGTTCTTGGTCCTTGCTGCCTGGCTCTTATTCTCTGCACTCAGCATTCCGTTGGCAACTTATGCCCATAAAAGTGAGCTGTAAGTCTGCAATTCTACGAACATTTAACTGGGAGTACATCCCATGATGTACTTTGGCCACCTCATGAGAAGAGAGGGCTCTTTAGAAAAGACCCTCGTGCTGGGAAAGATCAAAGACAAAAGGAGAAGGGGGCGGCAAAGGATGAGATGGTTAGAGAGTGTCACCGAAGCAATGAACATGAAATTGGGCGAACTCCAGGAGCTAGTGGAGGACAGGGAGGCCTGGCGTGCTGTGGTCCATGGGGTCGCGAAGAGTCAGATACGACTTAGCGACTGAACAACAACAACAACATCCCATTGCCATCAATGAGATTACTTCTGAGTAACCAACATGGCATTGTGTTCTTATTTTCATTTTTCCCATCTATTTAATGTCTTGAAAGCATTTATGGCCATCTACTCCCAGCAACAGTTTTTTTCTAAACTGTTATGCCCATAGATTTGGAATCATATGATTCCCTCCCCCCAAAAAATAATTGATCCAATGAAACAGCATTTAGCTTACATGGGGCCCAGTCCTATCCAACTTTCCAGCACTGATGCAGCCATGCCAATGGGGTGTGCATTGCCTCCTGCTGTGGGGATATAGTCATGGGGTCTTCCTCAAGGTAAGGAAGCATTTGTTCCCTTACTTTGGGGCTGCATTGCGGCTGCATCATCACTGGGAAGTGGGATAGGATTGGGCCCTCTATGTCTTTGCAGCTTACACCCACCATCTGCAGCTCTGGATCTGAGCTCTTGCTTTATTAGTTGAACAACATATAAAATAAGGTAAAAAGGGGGGGGGAGATGTTTCAGAATTAATTCATGGCAGAGTTGTGTCAGCATTCTGTAACTGGAGATCTTGAGCTGGCAATTAATCATGAATTGGTCATGGCTTTGCAGCTTTCTGACTGGCTTGGTTACCCAGTACCTTGACAAACAGTCCAATCCTGATCCCAGTTTCTTAAATCACATTGTTCCCAGCTATACAGTATATTTCACAGTACTATGAACAGTAGCTACACAACCCAAGTGAAGGAAAATGATTTCTTATTCTTGCCTTATTAGTTAGACTCCATATTGGGTTAGTTGAAAGATTAAATGTGTAATGCAAGACCTATTTTCAAATGGGTTCAGATACTTATAACCATCCATGCTAAATCACTTTTGACAGTTTTCCAGTTGCCTCCATTAATGAGCACCATACTGCACGGAGTTTCACCGTCTTGAGGCAAAGGAGAGCTATCACCGAGCATACTAATGTATACCCTCCAAGACTGGCCAGTCATCTGGCTCCAACCTGTCGTACAGTTGCCAGGGCACAAAATGGCTGCGATCATGTATTCGTTGTTGCAGAATAAAGAAAAAAAGGCCTTTAATGAGCAATTTGGCATCTCGGTGGCAAATAGAAATAAAAAGGGACATGCCAGAAATATGCCTGTGAAATTGCTGATCTACAACAAAACTATGAAACATTTCCTTTAAAGCCAAAGGACATATACAATCAATTGTGTGTGTGTGTGTGGGGGGGAGGTTTCCAGGACATCACGGGGGGGGGGGCAAGCACTGGCGTAGCTCATGAAAGTGTAGCCCACTGCAGAGATCAAAATGATGCCCTGGAAGTGATGTCACAACAGGAAGCAACACAGCTGTAGTTTCATTTTTTTCTTGCTTTTTGGGGTTACTTTTGATAGAACGAAGGTATTACACCCTAATCTTTTTTCATTGCATTCTGCATGAAATTAAGATTTTCATAATTTGGGTTTACTAGTGTCAAGCTCAGCCTGTTGCCCCCATGAAACTTGTTGCCCGGTGCAATTGCACCCTCCTGCACTTCTTTAGCTATGCCCCTGGGGGCAAGCTGGTGGAAAGTATAACTAAAGGTAAAATTAATACACATGTAGAAGAATGAGTCTTGCAGAAGGAGAAGCAATCTGACTTCGCAAACCTTTGCCAGGTATATGGGAAAGGCAGCGAGATGCAAATCTCTTGTTGTCATGTGTGCTCCACTGTGAGATACAGGAAGCTGGACCAGATGGGCCTTTGGCCTGATCCAGTGGGGCTCTTCCTGGAACTGTATGAGACTCCTTTCAATGGAAAGGTATTGTAAAATACATTGTATTATTGTATAATTATATGTTATATTATATAAAATTATATACAGATATTATTTTAATAGTATATATACAGACCTGTCAATAACTGAGCCCATCTGTGGCCCTGAACTGTTAGATGTCACAACATCAATTTTATTCAATGTCCATGAAGAAACAGGCTTGTGTTGCAAAGGCAGACTGTAGTTCAGTTGGTAGAGCACGTGCTTTGCAGGCAAAGGATACCCAGGTGCAACCCCAGATCTCTCCAGGTAGGCCTGGGAAAGGCTCCTGTTTGAAGGACGAGAGAGCCACACACAAGCCTGTGCAGGAAATATCAGCCTAGATGCTTCAGTAGTCTGACTCTGGATAAGGTAGCTTCATCTGTTCCATATGGAAAGTGCATTTCAGGACCCAGTTTGCTGGAGAAAAGCATGGCCCACAAGAAGTTGGACATTCCTGCTGTCAAGTATCAGAATCACTTGTCAGAATGTTCTCAGCACTGAGTCATAATAGTCACCCTTCACCTTGAGATGTCTTTGCTGCTGATGGGATGCCGGTTATAAATAATAAAAAGAGACCAAACAGATTGAAGTCTGGTGAGGAGGGAAAAAATGCAATTATACGGACAGGTCTGCTTGACAAATGTAACATAAGGGTAGCAGAAGTTCTGTTCCTCATTAATATGAACCCTAATATCATCTGTTAACTTATAAACTAATTACTGAAGAGGTTTCTTTGCCATCACGAAGCATCTTATTTTCACATTGTTTGCTACATCTACATCTGTTTACTACATCTGTTTGCTACAATGCATTTAACTATTGTAGGTATTCTGATTTCAGTGCATCACTGCTGGTTCCCACCCCAAAAACCAAACACTGTAAGATCATATTGGACGGATTATAAACCCAGAGCAATGCACCTTTTGTATAAGATAATTTGGCAAGCTGAATTACTTCCAAAACATCCACCAGTAGATTAGTATTGATTTAATCAGTGTGACCTTCTTTTTATAATACAGCTCCTAAGATCTTAAATCTATAGCAGGTGTAGTAAATGGGATTAATAGAAGCCATTTGTTATTCTGAGATAGAACCATAACACCGGAGCAAGTTCTGGATCTATATGATAAAATAAACTAATGATGTTGCTTCGAAACACAGTTTTGCCAAACTTTAGCTAGATTAGATGAGAGATAGTAGGTGAAGAACGTGACTGAGGGCGCAATCCTAAACAGCGCCGGAATGGCGAGGCCGGCTGGCCAGCGCCATATCCAACGCTGCTGGGGGGGGGGGGCTGGAGCCTCCCTGTGGCAAAGGCATGTTCACGCCCTTACCGGAGGGGAAGCTCCAGCCTCCCTGGTGCGCTCCTCAGATCTGCACCTGCTAAACAGCAGGCGTAGATCCAAGGAGACCACAAGGCCCGAATCGGGGCTGTGTGGCCTCCTCATTGGGTGTCAGATTCGGCCTAATGGCCAAATCCGGAGCCCGCCCCTTCCCCGGGCCAGACCCCCATGTCATTTGAGAATGTAGAGCTCAGTCTTCCCATTGCTGCCCATTGTCGATGAGGATCTTGAGACAGTGTTGAGTCAAGCAGTCAGTTTTGCCAGTCACAGAAGGGGCTCTGACAGCACCTATGAAGTTAGTGCACTGCTGGGAGTAAGTTTGGCAGGCCCACGCCTTTGTGCCCCTACCATAATCAGAGCTCCCGCTCACTAGAGCAGGTAAGACAACAGGAGATGCAGGAGGGGTGGGGGGAGGGTTGACTGGAGGTGGGGAGAAGACAAAACCTAGTGGGGAGAGGGATGTAACTGGGCAGGGAGGCTGTGGGAGGTGGGGGGTCCATCACAGAAGGCCTGTGCTGGATCTTATCCCCACCCCCATTTCCTCCTTGGAAGTGTACTGGGAAACCCGCAGGCGCAGGCCTGAGAAAACTCATTTAAAATCTCTTTTCCCCACATAACCCTACTGGCCTGCTCCTGCCCCCACAAAGAATGCAGCATTCACTAGTTTGGTGTCACTGCTATGTGGTGGTGGTGGTGGTGAGAATAAGATTGGGCTGAAAGTCGGACAAGTTCTTCTTCTGAAAGTTATTTTCAAAAATTTGCGGATTTCTTTCTTCTCCCATCATTCCCAAACTGTTTATCTTCTGTGGTAGGTTGTGATCTGATGCACTGTAAAGCATACTGCGAGCTTCCAGAAACTGTGTCTGGGTCGCACCAAGCACATATCTCATTCCGCAAGGAACCTGTTCCAGTCACCTGTGAAGGTTCCAGTCACCTGTGTGAAGATCAGGCGCAAAGAAACGAGGCTGCGGTACAAAATTGTAAGGGTTTTGCCACTGTTGTGCAGCACCCGGAAGGATTATCGTGGAGCACAGTAGGTTATGGTTTGGATACTGCTGATTTTGATCATATATGGTAAGAGGATGTTGTAAGAGGCATATAGTAAAATCAGAACTCATTTGAAAAGTTCATGTCGTGCTCATTTGTGAATTGAACTGACCCCTCACTTCATGACATGAGCTCAGGGGTCTCAATGCGTGGATGAGACGGTGGTGTCGGGAGGAGGGGTTTAGATTCGTTAGGCACTGGGGGACGTTCTGCGACAAGCCAGGCCTGTACAAGAGGGACGGACTTCACTTGAACCAGAATGGAACCAGGCTGCTGGCACTTAACATTAAAAAGGTGGCAGAGCAGCTTTTAAACTGATCCCTGGGGGAAAGCCGACAGGAGCCGAGCGGCGTCCGGTTCGGAACTCCTCATCCCTATGTGAAGAGGAGGATGGAGGAGTACGACAGACTAGTGGAGGAGTAGGAAATATAACTTTAAACGTGAGTGTAAATGACCGTTTGTCCAGTAGAAAGAGAGGTGGGGAAAAGGGATCAAAAAAGAGTCCCTCCTTAGGGAACCCCATATATACTGTAGGTGTTATTATGCAAATGCCCTAAGTCTCCGAGCAAAGATGGGGGAACTGGAATGTTTGGTGGCTAGGGAAAACATTGATATAGTAGGCATAATGGAAACCTGGTGGAATGCAGAGAACCAGTGGGATACTGCAATCCCAGGCTATAAACTCTATAGGAGGGACAGGGAAGGGCGTGTTGGCGGAGGGGTGGCCATCTATATCAAAGAAGGGATAGAATCCAGCAGAGCAGAAACTGAAGGTGGGCTGGACTCCACCATAGAGTCACTGTGGGTTAAACTACCAGGCAGTAAGAGCAATGTAATAGTGGGGGGGGTGCTATCGTCCTCCAGATCAAAAACTTGAAGGTGGCCTTGAAATGAGGAAACAAATCAGGGCAGTGACCAAGAGAGACAAGATTGTAATCATGGGGGACTTCAATTATCCTCATATCGACTGGGTCACCTAGTGCTCTGGTCAACAAAGAGAGACCGGATTCCTTGATGTGCTGAATGACTGTGCCTTAGAGCAGCTAGTCATGGAGCCCACCAGAGGACAGGTGACTCTGGATTTAATATTGTGTGGTACTCGGGACCTAGTAGGGATGTAAGTGTTACTGAGCCATTGGAGAACAGTGACCATGTTGCGATTGGTTTTGCCATGCATGTCCAGGAAAGAGTGTACAGCAAATCTGACACAAGAACCCTTGACTTTCGAAGGGCAGATTTCCCTCAGATGAGGAGAAATTGAAAGGGAAGGTAAAGAGAGTCCAGTCTCTCCAGGCTGCGTGGAGGCTGTTTAAAATAACAGTAGTAGAGGCCCAGCGGAAATGTATACTGCAAAGAAAGAAGGGCTCGACAAGGTCCAGAAGGGTGCCTGCATGGCTGACGAACAAAGTTAGGGAAGCTGTAAAGAGCAAGGAAGCTTCTTTCCGTAAATGGAAGTCTTGCCCCAGTGAGGAGAATAAAAAAGAACATAAAACTCTGGCAAAAGACAAGTAAGAAGGTGATACGGGAGGCCAAGAAAGCGTTTGAGGAACGCATGGCTAGCAACATAAAAGGGAATAATAAAAGCTTCTTCAAATATGTTAGAAGCAGAAAACCTGCCAGAGAGGCAGTTGGCCCGCTGGATGGTGAGGGAGGGAAAGATGAGATAAAAGGGGACTTGGAGATTGCAGAGAAATTGAATGAATTCTTTGCATCTGTCTTCACAGCAGAAGAACTTGGGCAGATACCGCAGCCCAAACAGCCCTTCCTAACTAAGGAATTAAATCAGATAATTGTTAATAAAGATGTTTTAGATCAAATTGATAAATTACATATAAATAAGTCACCAGGCCCAGATGGTATACACCCAAGAGTTATTAAGGAACTAAAGAACCAAGTTGCTGACCTCTTAACTAGAGTATGCAACTTGTCCCTTCAAACGGGCACGGTGCCAGAGGATTGGAGGATAGCCAATGTCACGCCAATCTTTAAAAAAAAGGAGAAGGGGGGACCCTGGAAACTACAGGCCGGTCAGCCTAACATCTGTTCCAGGTAAGATGGTGGAAAGCCTCATCAAAGACAAAATCCTAAAACACGTAGAGGAACAAGTGTTGCTGAAGGAAAGTCAGCATGGCTTCTGTAAGGGTAAGTTTTGCCTCACAAACGCTTTGGAATTCTTTGAAAAGGTCAAGAGGCACATGGATGTGGGTGAACCTGTGGATATCATATACCTGGATTTTCAGAAGGCGTTTGACACAGTCCCCCACCAAAGGCAGGGAATAAGAGGGCAGGTCCTCTTATGGATTCAGAATTGGTTGAGGGCCAGGAAATAGAGAGTGGGGGTCAATGGGCAATTTTCACAATGGAGAGAGATGAAAAGCGGAGTGCCCCAGGGATTTGTCTTGGGGCCGGTGCTTTTCAACTTGTTCATAAATGACCTGGAGACAGGGATAAGCAGCGAGGTGGCCAAGTTTGCAGATGACACAAAACTTTTCCGGGTGGTGAAAACCAGAAAGGATTGTGAAGAGCTCCAGAAGGATCTCCCCAAGTTGGGGGAATGGGCAGCAAAATGGCAGATGCATTTCAACATAGACAAGTGTAAAGTGATGCACATTGGGGCAAAAAACCAAAACTTCACCTATAGGCTTATGGGTTCTGAGCTGTCTGTGACACTTATGGGGTGCTGGTGGACAATTCAACGAAGGTGTCGACCCACTGTGCGGCAGCAATTAAGAAGGCCAATTCCATGTTTGAGGTAATTAAAAAGGGGGTTGAGAATAAAACAGCCAATATTATCATGCCATTGTACAAATCAATGGTAAGGCCACACCTAGAATATTGTGTACAGTTCTGGTCACCGCATCTCAAAAAGGACATAGTGGAGCTGGAAAAGGTGCAGAAGAGAGCGACAAAAATGATTACGGGGCTGGGGCACCTCCCTTATGAAGAAAGACTGCAGCGTTTCGGGCTCCAGCCTAGAAAAAAGGCGCCTGAGGGGGGACATGATTGAGACATACAAAATTATGCATGGAAGGGATAGAGTCGATAGAGGGATGTTCTTTTCCCTCTCTCAAAACATCAGAACCAGGGGGCATCTGCTAAAACTGAGGGTTGGGAGAGTTAAAACAGATAAAAGGAAGTACTTTTTTACCCAGCGGATAGTTAATCTGTGGAACTCTTTGCCACAGGAGGTGGTGATGGCATCTGGTCTGGATGCCTTTAAGAGGGGATTGGACGGATTTCTGGAGGAAAGGTCCATTGTGGGCTATAGGCCATGAAGGATTGTGCAACCGCCTTATATTGCTGGTGGGCTACTTCAGAGTACCGGGTGCAAGGGAGTGGCAACAGGATGCAACCATCTTGTTGTCTCATGCCTCCCTGGGGCACCTGGTGGGCCGCTGTTAGATACAGGAAGCTGGACTAGATGGGCCTTTGGCCTGATGCAGCAGGGCTTTCTTATGTTCTTATGACATGCCAAAAATCATTTGCTTAATCGCATGGGAGCAGATCATCGGAAGCACTCCTTCATGCACTAAGTGTTCTTTAAATGTAGTATTAGCAGCTCATGTAGTCAACACCCCCCCCCCCAAAAAAAAACAACCAGAATGAAGCACAATTACCAATGTGTGAGTAAGGGGGGGGGCATGTGTGTGCATGGCATGCATGTCCCAGAATGCACAAGAGGCCATTAGACAAAGTATCAATCATTGTTTCAAATGAATCCCCCTAAGTTTTTCAATTCATATATCAAAAATAAGAAATGTAGCAGAGAAGAGAGATCTGTATCACTAGGGTCTATATGAAGTGCTAGCATTTTGATTAAGGGTGCATCAGTTATCCATGAGGAATATTTTCAACTGTGGATGTGTATCCTGAATTAGTAATAAGTTTTCAAAAGTTATTAGTAAGGAAGTAAGGGCCCAATCCTATCCAATTTCCCAGCACTGATGCAGCTGTACCAACTGGGCATGTACCGCATCCTGAGGTAGGTAGGCAAACACCGAGGCCTCTGCAAGGGAAGGGAATGTTTGTTCCATTACCTCAGGGCTGCATTATGGCTGCATTGTAAAGTTGGATAGGATTGAGGCCTAAGTAAGTAAGTAAGAATGTGCAATCAGAAAAAACAGAAACCCATGCTTTTTGTTAACAGATATTTCCCAGTAAGTCTGTGTTTTCTCACAGACTGTGGGGAAAGTACACAATAGCTAGCTTCTCAGCAATTTTGAATAATTTTAAGAATGCCTTTGCAGGTCATCTCATGTTTAGATAATGGCATGAAGACCAGTTCTTATCCTTTATTGTTGCTCCAACATGGCTGCCCTGGATTATACCAGTGTTATTCAAACTGTGGGTCGGGACCCACTTGGTGGGTTGGAACCTGATGTCAGGTGGGTCGCAGAAAGCTGGGAGCAGCCATCTTGGAAACTGCAGACTCTTGGAAACTCTTGTTATATTGCTTTTGTGAGTGTCAGCAGCTTGAATTTTCAAGTGGGGTTTTTTAGTTCAGTACTTTTACATAATATTTGTCCTAATCTTGCTTTCTGTCAGGGATATTTCATGGGTGTACAATTTCTGCAGTCCAAGAATGCCAATTTGCATTTCAGGAGTGTCATTTAATTATGTTACAATGACAACACTTCCTGCTTGATGAACTCACTTCCTGCCACAACATCACTTCCATGTAAATGACATCACTTCCGGTGGGTCCCGACACAAACGCCAATCTAAAAAGTGGGTCCTGATTGAATAAGTTTGAGTACCACTGGATTATACAATGGTAGAGAGTAGCTTGGCTTAGCTTCTTTTTATAGTTTCCTACTAGAGTCAGGAAGGCAGGAGCTTCCTATAGCAACAATCTTTGCATGCCAGACTAGCTTGGAAGAAAAAGAAACTACCAAAGAAGGTAATTTGCTAACAAGAACACCCTGAAATAAGTCACCTAAATGTTGACCTGTGTGTTATTCCAGTCCTGCAAATACACCAAATAGGACTGTATGTATCATGGAAAAAACAAAGCTTGTCTATTTAGTTGTCAAGGGGATGCTAGCTTTGCAAGTCAGTTTTCTTGTGCAGCAGCCAAAGTCTCATACATTTCAAGGAGGTATCTGACATTTAGATGAAACGTTGGAGGAGAAAAGGATATGAAGAAATTTTTATGTAAATGCAGGTTATCTGAAAGATTGTATTGTATTATCTTCGGCTATTTCTTCAGGGATGTCAAGAGAGATGCTTCAAAGCATAAGGAGCCAAAAAAAATGAGCTTGACAACCTGAAATATTGGGGAGAATTGCTAATCAGGTGGCAGTATTTAATTGACTCTGAAATGAGCAATGCAGGTGAGAGGGTTTTGCACAGTCAGTTGTAACAAAATCTTGAAGGCTGGTGCAATGAAGTCTCAACCAACTCTTGAACGGCACTTGCTCCGCTGGGAATAACAGGTTATTACTGAACTCCATCCTGCCAGGTATTCCAAAGGTGGGTCTGAATCAGAAACCAGGATAAAATGTACCTTTTTTTCTGGCATTCCAATGAGGAATGAGGCTTCAGACTGCTTGGCGAGAGTCAGGTTGCAGCGAGGCAACTAAATAAAGTCTGAGATGAAGAATGACGCAAATCAATTTGTGCGCCGAGTACATATGAGGTTCAAAGTGTTTTGGGCACCATAATTATCTCCTTTGTCTTTCATATGCCAAAACGGGAAGAGAGAAATGTATATTGCTTCAGTTAATAAATCATTCACCGAGAGCGCAGGGCAATCGTCTTTGCACAACATCATTAACAAGCAGAGCTGTGTAGACTGCACATCCAGGTGTGGAGATGAGGTTTAATTAAAACTGGGACTTCTTCCAATCATGTGTCTGTGTTTCCAGCTGCAATTTCAAGCTTTTATACTCCAGAACACTAGGCAGTGTTTTAATAATGGAAAACCCTTTGGAGGTATAAATTCCAGTGCCCCTGAAAATAACAATGATTCTTGCTAATGTTATTATTTTTAAGGCTGCTCTTATTAGTCACAGTGATACTATAAACTGTGCATGATTATTTTTCTGAAAGTAAAGCCCACAAGCCAAGAAGAGGAGGGGAGAAGCAACCCCATACCGTTTGTTATTTACTGAAATTTGAAAGCCCTTTTGGTGACAGAGTTGTTTGAGCTTTTAAAAAACATCTGATTCTTTAATTAAGGGCGCAATCCTAATCCTTTCCAGCACTGACATAGCCGTGCCAATGGGGCATGTGCTGCATCCTGCAGTAGAGCAGTAGTCATGGAGGCCTCCTCAAGGTAAAAGAACCCCAGAGCCGCACTGCCCTTACCCCAGTGCTGGAAAGTTGGTTGGGATTGTGCCCTAATTCACCTGCAACACTTTCATACATGCCAGAGACAGAAAAGAGGGCATAGTCAGGTGAATAACAAAGCACAACATAAGGGATTAGTAGGAATACAGAATTATGAAGGTCGGGAATTATCAGCTTTAATAGGCTGGCTAATCAGTTATTGTATGTCTCAGAAGTTTCTAGGCACGATATGTTGCAGAATAATGCTCTCACAACATGAAATCAGCCATGCTGGATCTGACTAAAAGTCCATCTATTGTAACATTAGTTTCCAGCGGCTCTTCTGGAAGTGTGATACAATTACATGAAGTCTGAATTACAAGCCTTCCCCATTGTTTGTCTTGCGAATCTGGTATCCAGAAAACCTCTGAATATGGAAGTTCCATTTAGTTAAGAGTCATAAGAACATAAGAAGAGCCCTGCTGGATCAGGCCAAGGCCCATCTAGTCCAGCTTCCTGTATCTAACAGCGGCCCCACCAGGTGCCCCAGGGAGGCATAAGGCAACAAGATGCTTGGATCCTGTTGCCACTCTCTTGCACCCAGTACTCTGAAGTAGCCTACTACTAGTGTAAGGAGGTTACAACCCATCATTGCCTATAGCTCACAATGGACTTTTCCTCCAGAAATCCGTCCAATCCCCTCTTAAAGGCATCCAGACCAGATGCCATCACCACCTCCTGTGGCAAAGAATTCCACAGATTAACTACGCGCTGGGTAAAAAAGTACTTCCTTTTATCTGTTTTAACTCTCCCAACCCTCAGTTTTAGCAGATGCCCCCTGGTTCTGGTGTTTTGAGAGAGGGAAAAGAACATCCCTCTATCAACTCTATTCCTTCTGTGCATAATTTTGTATGTCTCAATCATGTCCCCTCTCAGGCGCCTTTTTTCTAGGCTGAAGATCCCCAAACGCTGCAGTCTTTCTTCATAAGGGAGGTGCCCCAGCCCCGTAATCATTTTTGTCGCTCTCTTCTGCACCTTTTCCAGCTCCACTATGTCCTTTTTGAGGTGCGGCGACCAGAAGTGTACACAATATTCCAGATGTGGTCTTACCATTGATTTGTACAATGGCATGATAATATTGGCTGTTTTATTCTCAACCCCTTTTTTAATGACCCCAAGCATGGAATTGGCCTTCTTAATTGCTGCCGCACACTGGGTCGATACCTTCATTGAATTGTCCACCAGCACCCCAAGATCTCTCTCTTGAGCTGTCACAGACAGCTCAAAACCCATAAGCCTATAGGTGAAGTTTTGGTTTTTTGCCCCAATGTGC
>JAJKFI010032215.1:0-12577 GCA_029204185.1 Lerista edwardsae
TCTCTCTCTCTCTGTGTGTGTGTGTGTGTGTGTGTGTGTGTGTGTGTGTGTGTGTGTGTGTGTGTGTGTGTGTGTGAAAGAGAGAGAGAGAGAGAGATGGCAAATAACATGAAATACATATGAAATACAAGAAAAATATGTGGGTAACAAATAGATCAGATTTGGAAGAAATTGAGAGAAAACATCCATTGGCAAGCTCTATTTTTACACCCAAGTCTTTCTTTTGATATGTAACATCAGTTCTTACAACAGTTCTTAGAACAGGTTTTGAAATATATTTGAATAAAAATAGTAATTGTATGTATGTATGTATGTATGTATGTATGTATGTATGTATCTATCTATCTATCTATCTATCTATCTATCTATCTATCTATCTATCTATCTATCTATCTATCTATTATTGATTGGTGGATAATGCATACAGAGTTTAGTCAAGAAAAACATGACTGCGCAAATAATAATAATAATAATAATAATAATAATAATAATAATAATAATAATAATAATAATAATAATAATAATAATAATGTATTTAAGTATCTGATGGAAGGCTGAAGTACAGAATAAAGTCCCAATTCATGGACACAAGTACATTACCCCCAAAAAATGATGAGGTTTGTTTTTGCTACTTAAGAAGTCAGAATTTAACATCTGAGCTCAGAATTGAGGTTATCTTAAGAGGCATCAAGGCTATTACTATCCCTTCTGAAAAATTGAAGACCATGTCTAGAATACTTGAAAAAGTCACGGCTTTCAGTATGAGAACAAGAGTGAATGTTAAGGATTTAACACAGGGGGATATTTTGCCGAAACTTCACACAGTCATTGCAGAGCAGCAAGTAGCAGAATGGACAAAGCAATGCCAATTTTAGCTTCAGTTGTAATAAGGAAAGAAGAAAACAGTATCCTATCACCTCTTGATTTTGAAGGACCTCATGATTCTGCGAAGAGAATCTCAGAGATTATTGCCAGAGAAACTCACATGACTTCTGCTGCATGTGATTTGGCTTTTGGAAGACACTCAGGTATACCACAGTTGATTTGATCTCTCAGGCAACGCATTTATAAAAGGAAGGAGTTGATGAGTTTTGAGTTTCACCTTCAGACTTTGAAGAACTTCCACAATTTATGTGCGAATTAGCAGCACTCAGCAGACTAAGAGAACAGACCACTTGTGGTGCTTGTGAACGAAAAGGACTGGAGGAAAATCTTAGGGCGCAATCCTAACCTGGAGTTAGGCCGGCACAATTTGGCCAGCAAAGTTTGGCTGCCACAAGGGCCGCCACAAAGCACTTTTGGAAAACTCTTGGAGTCATGGAGGATGGCTCATGTCTCTGTGTTGGCCTCTCTCTGACTCCAAGAGTGGTCCAAACATACTTTATGGTACCCCTTGTGCCAGCCAAACTTTGCTGACTTAACTGTGCCGGCCTAACTCCAGGTTAGGATTGCAATCTTAAAGTGGTTGTACATTAGAAGTGGGCTTCCCACTTGTTGTTCAGTCGCTAAGTCGTGTCCGACTCTTCGCGACCCCATGGACCACAGCACGCCAGGCCTCCCTGTCCTCCACTAGCTTCCGGAGTTTGCCCAATTTCATGTTCATCGCTTCGGTTACACTATCTAAACATCTCATCCTCTGCCGCCCCCTTCTCCTTTTGCCTTCACTCTTTCCCAGCATGAGGGTCTTTTCTAAAGAGTCCTCTCTTCTCATGTTGTGGCCAAAATATTGGAGCTTCAGATTCAGGATTTGTCCTTCCAGGGAGCAATCAGGCTTGACTTCCTGGAGGATTGACCGATTGGATCTCCTTGCAGTCCAGGGGACTCTCAAGAGTCTTCTCCAACACCATAATTCAAAAGCATCTATTCTTCAGTGCTCTGCCTTTCAATCCAACTCTCACATCCATACATTGCCACTGGGAAAACCATAGCTTTGACTATGCAAACCTCTGTTGGCAGGGTGATGTCTCAGCTTTTCATTAAGTTGTCTAGGTTCACCATAGCTTTCCTCCTAAGAAGTAAACTTCTTTAAATTTCATAGCTGCAATTGCCATCTGCGGTGATCTTGAAGCCCAGAAAAATAAACTATGTCACTGCTTCCATATCTTCGCCTTCTATTTGCCAGGAAGTGATGGGAGTGGTTGCCGTGATCTTAGTTTTAATGTTGAGCTTCAAGCCAATTTTTGTACTTTCCTCTTGCACTTGCATCAGAAGGTCTTCCTCACTTTCTGCCATTAGAGTGGTATCGTCTATAACGGGTGAGCTGCAAGAGTAGACACACCCTGAAAGATACATAGCATCACATTTTATCCTTTCCCCGGCCACATGTTCCTCCCCTTCATCCTAATTGGCTGAGGAATCAGAGGTTACAATCTTCTGACCGCCTACCGTGCACCCCACATTTAGCTTGACTGTTTTGGTTTGAGTTTGAGAAATCCCCTAAAGCTGCCTGAGTACTACTGTTTTACAAGCTCTATCTTTTTCTAATTTGTTGTTGTTGTTCAGTCGCTAAGTCGTATCCGACTCTTCGCGACCCCATGGACCACAGCACGCCAGGCCTCCCTGTCCTCCACTAGCTTCCGGAGTTCGCCCTATTTCATGTTCATCGCTTCGGTGACACTATCTAACCATCTCATCCTCTGCCGCCCCCTTCTTCTTTTGCCTTCCATCTTTCCCAGCATGAGGGTCTTTTCTGAAGAGTCCTCTCTTCTCATGAGGTGGCCAAAGTATTGGAGCTTCAGCTTCAGGATTTGTCCTTCCAGGGAGCAATCAGGCTTGACTTCCTGGAGGATGGACCGATTGGACCTCTTTGCAGCCCAGGGGACTCTCAAGAGTCTTCTCCAACACCATAATTCGAAAGCATCTATTCTTCGGCGCTCTGCCTTTCTTATGGTCCAGCTCTCACAGCCATACATAGCTACTGGGAAAAGCATCGCTTTGACTATGCGAACCTTTGTTGGCAGGGTGATGTCTCGGCTTCTTATTAAGTTGTCTAAGTTCTCCATAGCTTTTTCTCCCAAGAAGTAAACGTCTTTTAATTTCATGGCTGCAGTCACCATCTGCGCTGATCTTGGAGCCCAGGAAGATAAAGTCTGTCACTGCTTCCATTTCTTCCCCTTCTATTTGCCAGGAAGTGATGGGAGTGGTGGCCATGATCTTAGTTTTTTTAATGTTGAGCTTCAAGCCAATTTTGGCACTTTCCTCTTTCACCCTCATCAGCAGGTTAAGTCTTCCTCATTTTCTGCCATTAGAGTGGTATTGTCTGCATATCTGAGGTTGCTGATATTTCTCCCAGCAATCTTGATCCCAGCTTGTGAATCAGCCCAGGCTTTCTCATGAGGTACTCTGCATATAAGTTAAATAAGCAGGGTGACAGTATACAGCCTTGTCATACTCCTTTCCCAATTTTAGACCAATTGGTTGTTCCATGTCCAGTTCTAACTGTTGCTTCCTGACCTGCATACAGGTTTCTCAGAAGACAGATAAGGTGGCCTGGTACTCCCATCTCTTCAAGAACTTGCCACAGTTGGTTGTGATCCACACAATCAAAGGCTTTGGCATAGTCAATGAAGCAGAAGTAGATGCTTTTCTGAAACTCTCTTGCTTTCTCCATGATCCAGCGAACGTTGGCAATTTGATCTCTAGTTCCTCTGCCTCTTCGGAAACCAGCTTGTACTTCTGGTAGTTCTTGATTCACATACTGCTGAAGCCTAGCTTGTAGGATTTTGAGCATCACCTTGCTAGCATGTGAAATGAGTGCAAGGTGCAGTAGTTCAAACAATCTTTAGCATTGCCCTTCTTTGGGATTGGAATGTAAACTGATGTTTTCCAGTCTTGTGTCCATTGCTGGATTTTCCAAATTTGCTGGCATATGGAGTGCAGCACTTTGACCACATCATCTTTTAAGATTTTGAGTAACTCAGCTGGAATGTTGTCACCTCCACTAGCTTTGTTCTTAGTGATGCTTTCTAAAGCCCACTTGACTTCACACTCCAGGATGTCAGGTTCAAGCTCTGTGACAGCACCATTGTGGTTATCAGGAATATTTAGATCGGCCTTATATAGTTCCTCTGTGTATTCTTGCCACTTCTTCTTAATCTCATCTGCTTCTGTTAGGTCCTTGCCATTTTTGTCCTTTATTGTGCCTACCCTAGCACAAAATTGTCCTTTGACATCTCCAATTTTCTTGAAAAGATCACAAAATTGTCCTTTTATATCTCCAATTTTCTTGAAAAGAACTTTCCCATTCTATTGTTTTCCTCTATTTCTTTGCATTGCTCATTTAGGAAGGCCTTCCTATTTCTCCTTGCTGTTCTCTGGAAATCTGCATTCAGTTGGTTATATCTCCCTTGCTTTTTGCTTCCCTTCTTTCTTCAGCTATTTGTAAAGCCTCATCAGACAGCCACTTTGCCTTCTTGCATTTCTTTCTCTTTGGGATGGTTTCAGTTGCTGCCTCCTGTACAATGTTACAGATTTCCGTCCAAAGAGACAGTCAGTCCCGTAAAGTCTGTAATGCCAATCCCATAAGTAAAAGAAATTCAAGCAGTATTATGACTTATGCACCTCTTTTTTGTCCTGTGGGCGCAAGGCAAGCCCCACGATGTCTGCTCCAACCTCTTTTGATGTCAGATTGCCAGCCAAGAATGAGGTAAAAACCAAGGAGCCCACAGCTACAAACCAAACTCACAGGCCAGGAGAAAATACAAAACTCATACAAGACAAGTCACTCTAGCAAATGAGCCAGTCTCATACCCACTGGAAATCCTACTACCACTGCTTCTCTCTCTTCATACACTCTACGTTCCCTGTGTCTGTTTCTTTAAGAATATGGTGACCCCAGTCAGGCTATAAAACTATGCATACTTACCTGGGCACAAATTCCACTGAATATGCTGGGAGCTTATTCCAAAGAAAATGTGCACAGAATGTGATATGAAGCATTTTCTCTCCAACCTGTAAACCCTTCCTAGCCAACTTTCTGAAAAAGAAGAGAAGAATGAGCTTGCCAAAAGGTTCATCCAAAAAAGTAAAAAAAACAAAAACAAAAACATTCCAATGAACAGATTTAAAATGTGAGCCTGTTCCTCTTTTAGCTATAAATGACATTGACAAATACAATGGTCCTGCAGTAACTTAAAATGAGCCACATCAGCAGGTGTAGTGGCAGGGGTTCAAGTGCACCACTTCATTTGAGGTTTTTTTATTTATTTCCCAAATCTATACCCCTCCTTTCTATTATAAATAATTCCCAAGGCAGTTTGCAAGGATGTAAAGGAAATTTCTACCAAACTTATTCTTATTAACAGAGCATTGTGTGGCACAGAGTGGTAGGCAGAAGTATTGCAATCAAAAGCTCTCCACCTGAGTTCAATCCTGGTGGAAGTCGGGTTCTCAGGTTGTTGACTCATGGTTGACTCGGCCTTCCATTCTTCTGAAATAGGTAAAATGAGTATGAGCTTGCTGGGGATAAATTAAGATGACTCAGGAAGGCAATGGCAAACCACCCCATACAGCTAAGTCTGCCTTGTAAACATCTCAATGTGACATCATCCCAATGGCAGCGCAATCCTACCCAGCGTCCGAATGGTGAGGCCGGCTGGCCAGCACCATATCCTTACCGTTGGGGAGGCTCCAGCCTCCCCAATGCGCTACTCGGATCTGTGCCTGCTAAACAGCAGACGCAGATCCAAGGAGACCGTGTGGCCCGAAACGGGACCGTGCGGCCTCCTGGATGTGCTTAGGATTTGGCCTTATGGTCAAAACCAGAACCTGCCCACATCCTGCCCCCAATCTCTCTCCCCCCTACCAATCCCATGTCCACTTGGACACGGAGCCTCCCTCGTGCTGGCTGGCTTCGGCCAATGCAAGGGAGGCATAGCGTGGACGCAACGGGACCAACGCTGCAGGCAGCGCCGGTTCTGTTGCTCAAGTGCTGACATGTGTCACGCCGATGCTATGACGTAGCGTTGGCACAACAAGCACCCTAAGATGGCACCTTGAGTCAGTAATGATGCCTAGCACAGGGGACTACTTTACCTTTTTATTCTTATTAATAATACAAAGCCATAGAGCAGCATAAACATTATATAAGAAGATAGTACCAAGCCTTGTGTCACCATATCCAAATCTGACCCAACCCCTAGTTCTTTTGTCCTGCTGCAACTAAGCCTAAACGTGTATAAATTTATTTATTTATTATTATTTATTTAATTTCTATCCCGCCTTTCTGCCCCATGGGCACCCAAGGCGGCTTACAACATTAAAAATACAATAAATCACAGTGTTTACAATTAAAAACAATGTTAAAAACAATATTTAAAACAGTTAAAATTTAAAACAGCAGCCCTGTGGATCCAAAGTAAAAAAAAGAATATAAAATGCCAGCCAGCCTGTCAACAATTAAAGGCTTGTTGAAATAAAAAAGTCTTCAACCCTCACCGAAATATTGAAATCATTGCTTATCCTTCACCCTAGTTACTCTGTTGCTGCTCCCTTCCTGTCTGTTCATATATTGAGAGCCTGGTGGGAGATGGTGTAAACATTAGCAAAGTGATGTGCACTCTTATGGTACTAAATGAATGAATAAATGAATGTGATAATCATAATCCAGTTTAACTTCTAGGGACCCTGGGGAAAGAAGCTAAAACCCCAAGACAGACAACAACTTTAACACAATGGTGACAAAGCATCCTCCAAAGGCAAAAAAAGAGACACTCGCAACTTACGATAAACAAGCAACATCCTTGAAGTTGAAATAATACTTTCTAAAGTGGTGTCTTGCTTGCCTCAGATTCCTCCAACTTCTGCATCAAGCAAACTAAACTAAAGAGTGCCTGAAAACACAGATGCACACAATCAAGGAATAGACTCCTATGTGAAGGAGCTGAGAAACGTATTTCACGTCATGAAAACTTCTTATTTTCGTTTGAATATTATGAGGCATTGGAAGCATATGAGGTGAAATGTGAATGTTTAGAATGAAAAGAGGTGAGTCTTTCAGGCACTGGTTCTAATTACAGAAAATGTGTTGAGCTGTGCCAGTATTTTCAAAGATACTTCCTGAAATGAAGCAGGTTATAAATAAAACATATACATGCAGGTTTAGGAGAGACAATTAAAGTGACGGTAGGAAAAGTTGCTCTCCTGAACTCACATGTATGCATTCTATCTGTGATGCTTGTTCCAGGGTTACCTATTGTACACTTTGACAACCAGGCAGAGTCCAAACCAATTCAATCAAATTCAAAGATTATGTTCTTGACTTTGCAAACAGCCTGTGGATTAGAAATTCTTAGCTAATATTGGCTCATTGTAATTACCTCAATAATTCGTTGGAGTGTGCAAATCAACACGGTATGAAGCGATCACAAATCACAATGAACCCGAGCTGTCAGGATGGCAATAATTAAAGCAGGAAAGAAGGCAACCTTGGTGACACAAGAGAGGTGTCCGTTAAGCACTCAAGAAGAGAATGGGAGCTGAGGTAAACCCTGGGAACATTTTCTGAGGCAAACTGCTGTCAGACAACCAGAGATTGGCGGGAACGGGGAGGAGTTTGGTAGGATAGGGCTACCTGGTTATGCTATCATGGCAGAGACCTCATTTCCGTTTTGGTGGGTAATGAAAGGCAATAGCAATAAACTTGATTTACCAGAATAGTAATAGCAATAAACTTGATTTACCAAAGACTTGAAAAGGAGGGCTAAATTTCCACAACCTCTAAGAACTTCTAATATGAAGAAAAACCACAAAGGAAGGAGTAATTTATTGTTCCTCAGACCCACACACAGGCACACAAAACCAGAAAACAGAAAGTGTTTGTTCTGTTCTTTTCCTAACATGGTCTCTGTCTTAAATATCTCCTCTGCTTTGATGCAGCCTGATTTAAGGGAGTACCAGGAAAACTATCAACAGCGTTTTTTGATTTCTGTCCGTGATTAAGTTGTACCTCCTCCACACTGCACATCCTAGAGGGAGAAAAAGCCTTAATACAGTATGCATGGCGTAAGCAAGGAAGGTAGTTTTAGAAGGCATTTGCTTTCTTTCTTTTTATTACTTTTGTCTTATTAAGTACCATGATTTTGCTTAAAGGGAGAAGTGGCGGATGAATAATTTATCCGCTTAACAGCTTGCTGTAGCATCCTTATTCTTCATCACCTAAAAGCATTCACCTTCCAGTTGCAATTTTCATAAGCAAATACAGCATCATTCTTGTATATTTATTCTAATATTAGTTCTACAGTGCAAAGTTACAGGCATTCCTACCCGGACTTGAAAATTATGTTCCATCCAAGTGTTTAGCGGTAGTATTTAGTATTTCAGGAGTGCAGTCTCTGCACAATGCACTTTAATGAAAATATGCCAGAAACATGGGGAATGCATTTATCTTTTCTCCCCTCTGGCCTAATAAGCATCTTGGGTTCCTTTCTTTCATTTTTTGGTCTGCATTGCTTTCTTTCTCCTTTCTTCATGCATTGTGATCTTCGATTCTATCTGGTTAGGAGTGCTATTTCAGAGGTGATTCTCAACAATTCTTTTGAACAGAGGTGATTCTCAACAATCCTTTTAGACAAGCAATGCACCTTGTCTAAACACCTCTAACTTAGGTAGCACAGGATTGGTTGGTTCACATGTCACAGCTGTTCAGGGGCGGAGGAAGGGTGTCGCGAGGGGTGACATGGGCAATGGGCGCTGGCAGTGGCAGGGCGGCGGCAGCGGCAGGGACCATTGTGTGGATGAACCCGCATGCTGTTTGGCCCTCCCTCCCTCCCTCGCGTCCATTTCGCTCCAAAATGGAGCTATTCCAGGCGCAGGGAGGCATGGCTGGGCGACGCACTGGGGCAGGGCTATGTGCTGGGGGCGTGGTTTCGTCACCCTGCCCTGGGCGTGCTCGGGGCTCTGTTCGTCTCTGCAGCTGTTTTCTGCAGTCATAGATGCAGCCCGCTCAGAGCAGCACTGCAATATGGCTGGCAGGATCAAATGTCTGTGGCCGCAACTTTGGTCCTCTCAGAACCTATCTGTAGGATTCCCTTTGTTCCACAGGACAATATATGTGCAAATAGTGAGTGAAGGAAAAGGTGATATAGGCTCCTTATGGTAAACTATGATGAACAAAATGGAAATGGAAAGAAAATATGAACATGGGTATAAGAGTAGCCAGATGGAAAGGACCTTGAAGAAAACAGATAATGCCTGAGAGCACGTTCTGCATTGCCATCTTTCAGTTGGTCCCAGCCACCATCATTTTTAAGCCTTCCATGCCTGGGAAAGATTAGCCAAATATTTCTTCCCTTTCTGGAAGGTTGCAGTGGTCAGAGTGCATGCCTGCCTTTGTCTCTCTTATGGTCCAATCCTAACCAAATGCAATCTGGCAATGGTCCAGTCCCATCCATGCATTTTGAAGCATGGTCTGCCATTGTGGCAGCCTTTCCACTGGAGAGCTGCAGCTGGTGCAAGGCTCAGAAGGCCATGTGCTGCTGCCAGGGCTCTGCAGATCAGCTGTTGATGGAACATTACCAGTAGTGTGGGTGGATCAGTCTGAGACGGGGTGGACAGTGGTGTCATTCAAATGATTTAGGAACAGGAACTCACTTTTGATTGGCACTTGTCGGGAACCCGGAACCAGCCACGGAGCCCATTAGGATCCGGAATGACATCACTGCCTTCGCCCCCCTAGGAATCTGGAGTCGCTCCCTTTAACCCTCTGAGTGCCAGCCAACCAAGAAGAAAAGCTCTTTGCAGAGGAATTGGGAGGGGGGAGGAGGGAGAGTGAAGTGGGTGGAGTCAGCCCTAATTTTAACTAGTGGAACTGAGTTCCCCCGCGTTCTCCCTGCATGACATCACTGGGGGTGGATCAAGGGTAGATAGCTGTGGTAGCTTGACAATAGCAATGTAGTCCAAATCTGGAAACCTTCGAGCCTGGACACTTCCCCAGAATGCTCCTCAAGGCAATGCTACCAAGAAAGATGGCATAACTTTAAGGATCCTCATAGGGGACTAGGCAGTCGCTGGGGAGGTGAATAAAATTTGTGCACAATGAAGTGATGGGTAGAATTTCTGAACTGGTAGAATGAATAGTTCTACTTCAAACTGTAAGTGGGGGGTTCCTATTTTTAATTCTTCATTGCGCGATATCTCCCTGCAGGTAGAAAACCAGTGGTATGGGAGCAATGGTAGGAAATAAGTATGCCTTTTTCTTCTGCTTGTGGGAATCTCAGAGGGAGCTGATGGGCTACAGTGGGAAACGGGATAATCAAATAGATGGACCTTTGACCAACCCAGTAGGATTTTTCTTATATTAAGCTGGTATCAATCAATCAATCAATCAATCAATCAATCAGTATTTGTATACTGCTTTTCAATAAGATGTTCACAAAGCAGTTTACAGGCAAAAAATAATAAACTTAAATGGCTCCCTGTCCCCATAGGGTTCACAATCTAAACAAGAACCACCAGCAACAGCCTCTAGAAAACTCTGTGCTGTGTTGGAGAGGGACAATTACTCTCCCCCTGCTAAATATAAGAGGAACACCACTTGAAAAAGTGGTTGCCTCTTGCCCAGTTAGCAGGTGTATACCTTTCGGTTCCCAAGCCGATTTGTAGATCAACAATGTCATTCAGGACGCAATCCTAACCTGGAGTTAGGTCACCATAGTTAGGCCAGCAAAGTTTGGCCAGTACAAGGGCCACTGTAAAGCACATTTGGAGCACTCTCAGAGTCAGGGAGGATGGCGCACGTCTGTGTGCTGGCCTCTCTGACTCCGAGAGTGGTCCAAACATGCTTTACAGTGGCCCTTGTGCTGGGCAAACTTTGCTGGCCTAACTGGGCCAGCCAAACTCCAGGTTAGGATTGTGCGCTCAACTGAAACACAACTGTGGCTTTGTAATGATCCTGTGCCATAGGATCAGCAACACAACGGGTTGACATTTAAAATGCAACAGTTCTGGCATGGAACTAAAATGATGGGGAAAGTTTTACCCACACCAGCTCCACAATTGTTAAGACACAGGAACAAGTACAGAAGTTGTCAAGTCAAAGGAACTCATTACATCTTTAGCAGACTTTTTGGTGCATCCCAGATACAGTAGCTCACATGCAAGGCCACTGTCTTGTTTACATAATTTACCCTGAGCCTGCCATTCTTCAATGCCTTTTAATTTTGGTTGTATTTACACGATCAAAGAGTAAATGCACCTTTTGATTCTGTGCTGCTATTTAGTTCTTTTTAGGTGCATCTGTAATAGTTTGTGTTGGATCCTCTTCTCTGTTGAACATCAGGTGCCTTGGATAGAGGAATTACAAGCATCACTTTTTAAATAATACAGCAACAATGTGCAAATAGCAACTGAACTTTCAGTAGCCTCTCCCCTTTCTTATTTTCTTTGAAAAATGCTGAAAAAAGTAATCTTTGCTTTTTTAAAAAAAATGTGTTCTGCATAGAAGGGAAAGATAAGCAGGATTTTGAAGGAAGATTCTCTTGAAGATTCGGCCTTACATTTTTTAATTAATATGTGAGACTGAGAATATTTCTTTAAGGCCAAATCTTGCTTGGTTTAGGGGTGGTTGATGTTATTGCTAGCTATCTTTGGCATTGTACATCACAGTCAGTAGCAGCATCTCCTTGGGGTGTGCGTTGTTCTTATAGGGAAGATTGTTAATCTTTGCAAATTATCACTAAATGCAAATCCTATTCAGAAATGTCTAATTAAATTCAATTGAGCAGACTCCTTGGTAAGTATGTATAGGATTGCAACCATATGTATGTATAGGTAAGTATGTATAGGATTGCAAGCCTGATCCTATGGTCCATGACATCAGCATTATGTGTGTACCATTGGCTAAAAGTGCCATAAATAGGTTACCAGATACAAACTGGGACAGAGTGCCTCTTCCTAAACCACTGTATGGAAGAGGGAATTTTGGCAGATGCAGCTTTTGAAACCCTTCCACAATGAGCTGCACCTGCCCAAATGCCTTCTTCTATACAGTGGTTAAAGGTAGAGGTACTCCGACCCAGTTTGCATCTGGTAACCCTGGCCATAAAGCACGTTCGCTGCACCCAGAGGGGAGGGAGCTCTGGCTCTAGGCTGGCATAAGTGACTGCCCGGCCTCAGCCCTGCAAGAAAGGGCCTCCGGCACTTCAGCAATGCCAGTGACTGATGAGAACATTTAGGGTGGGGAGAGAAGTGGGAAGGGGCAGAGCTGGGTGGGGAGAAGGGAGGATAAGGCCCGCGTGGGAAGGTGGGATCCAGCTTCCACTGCAGGATCCAATGCCCTGCTTCGGACTGGGCAGCTTGAGGAGTTCCGTTGCGGGGGCTGGGGCTCTCCCAGGGGGATCCTGCAGGATGCAGTGGTAGCCATTGTGCTACTGCTACTCCTACAGGGGCCAAGCACTGAGGACTGAGCTATTAATATCTACAGATTTGTGGCACAGGTGTCTTGCTGCCTACGTTTCCTCATTAACCAAAGGGCCTGGAATTAAAATGTGGGACTGACTGCACCTGTTGATCTCTGTTTCTGGAGGGAGAGGTTGCTCTCTCTCTCTCTCTCTCTCTCTCTCTCTCTCTCTCTCTCTCTCTC
>JAJKFI010032217.1:0-12581 GCA_029204185.1 Lerista edwardsae
TCTCTCTCTCTCTGTGTGTGTGTGTGTGTGTGTGTGTGTGTGTGTGTGTGTGTGTGTGTGTGTGTGTGTGTGTGTGAAAGAGAGAGAGAGAGAGAGATGGCAAATAACATGAAATACATATGAAATACAAGAAAAATATGTGGGTAACAAATAGATCAGATTTGGAAGAAATTGAGAGAAAACATCCATTGGCAAGCTCTATTTTTACACCCAAGTCTTTCTTTTGATATGTAACATCAGTTCTTACAACAGTTCTTAGAACAGGTTTTGAAATATATTTGAATAAAAATAGTAATTGTATGTATGTATGTATGTATGTATGTATGTATGTATGTATCTATCTATCTATCTATCTATCTATCTATCTATCTATCTATCTATCTATCTATCTATCTATCTATTATTGATTGGTGGATAATGCATACAGAGTTTAGTCAAGAAAAACATGACTGCGCAAATAATAATAATAATAATAATAATAATAATAATAATAATAATAATAATAATAATAATAATAATAATAATAATAATGTATTTAAGTATCTGATGGAAGGCTGAAGTACAGAATAAAGTCCCAATTCATGGACACAAGTACATTACCCCCAAAAAATGATGAGGTTTGTTTTTGCTACTTAAGAAGTCAGAATTTAACATCTGAGCTCAGAATTGAGGTTATCTTAAGAGGCATCAAGGCTATTACTATCCCTTCTGAAAAATTGAAGACCATGTCTAGAATACTTGAAAAAGTCACGGCTTTCAGTATGAGAACAAGAGTGAATGTTAAGGATTTAACACAGGGGGATATTTTGCCGAAACTTCACACAGTCATTGCAGAGCAGCAAGTAGCAGAATGGACAAAGCAATGCCAATTTTAGCTTCAGTTGTAATAAGGAAAGAAGAAAACAGTATCCTATCACCTCTTGATTTTGAAGGACCTCATGATTCTGCGAAGAGAATCTCAGAGATTATTGCCAGAGAAACTCACATGACTTCTGCTGCATGTGATTTGGCTTTTGGAAGACACTCAGGTATACCACAGTTGATTTGATCTCTCAGGCAACGCATTTATAAAAGGAAGGAGTTGATGAGTTTTGAGTTTCACCTTCAGACTTTGAAGAACTTCCACAATTTATGTGCGAATTAGCAGCACTCAGCAGACTAAGAGAACAGACCACTTGTGGTGCTTGTGAACGAAAAGGACTGGAGGAAAATCTTAGGGCGCAATCCTAACCTGGAGTTAGGCCGGCACAATTTGGCCAGCAAAGTTTGGCTGCCACAAGGGCCGCCACAAAGCACTTTTGGAAAACTCTTGGAGTCATGGAGGATGGCTCATGTCTCTGTGTTGGCCTCTCTCTGACTCCAAGAGTGGTCCAAACATACTTTATGGTACCCCTTGTGCCAGCCAAACTTTGCTGACTTAACTGTGCCGGCCTAACTCCAGGTTAGGATTGCAATCTTAAAGTGGTTGTACATTAGAAGTGGGCTTCCCACTTGTTGTTCAGTCGCTAAGTCGTGTCCGACTCTTCGCGACCCCATGGACCACAGCACGCCAGGCCTCCCTGTCCTCCACTAGCTTCCGGAGTTTGCCCAATTTCATGTTCATCGCTTCGGTTACACTATCTAAACATCTCATCCTCTGCCGCCCCCTTCTCCTTTTGCCTTCACTCTTTCCCAGCATGAGGGTCTTTTCTAAAGAGTCCTCTCTTCTCATGTTGTGGCCAAAATATTGGAGCTTCAGATTCAGGATTTGTCCTTCCAGGGAGCAATCAGGCTTGACTTCCTGGAGGATTGACCGATTGGATCTCCTTGCAGTCCAGGGGACTCTCAAGAGTCTTCTCCAACACCATAATTCAAAAGCATCTATTCTTCAGTGCTCTGCCTTTCAATCCAACTCTCACATCCATACATTGCCACTGGGAAAACCATAGCTTTGACTATGCAAACCTCTGTTGGCAGGGTGATGTCTCAGCTTTTCATTAAGTTGTCTAGGTTCACCATAGCTTTCCTCCTAAGAAGTAAACTTCTTTAAATTTCATAGCTGCAATTGCCATCTGCGGTGATCTTGAAGCCCAGAAAAATAAACTATGTCACTGCTTCCATATCTTCGCCTTCTATTTGCCAGGAAGTGATGGGAGTGGTTGCCGTGATCTTAGTTTTAATGTTGAGCTTCAAGCCAATTTTTGTACTTTCCTCTTGCACTTGCATCAGAAGGTCTTCCTCACTTTCTGCCATTAGAGTGGTATCGTCTATAACGGGTGAGCTGCAAGAGTAGACACACCCTGAAAGATACATAGCATCACATTTTATCCTTTCCCCGGCCACATGTCCCTCCCCTTCATCCTAATTGGCTGAGGAATCAGAGGTTACAATCTTCTGACCGCCTACCGTGCACCCCACATTTAGCTTGACTGTTTTGGTTTGAGTTTGAGAAATCCCCTAAAGCTGCCTGAGTACTACTGTTTTACAAGCTCTATCTTTTTCTAATTTGTTGTTGTTGTTCAGTCGCTAAGTCGTATCCGACTCTTCGCGACCCCATGGACCACAGCACGCCAGGCCTCCCTGTCCTCCACTAGCTTCCGGAGTTCGCCCTATTTCATGTTCATCGCTTCGGTGACACTATCTAACCATCTCATCCTCTGCCGCCCCCTTCTTCTTTTGCCTTCCATCTTTCCCAGCATGAGGGTCTTTTCTGAAGAGTCCTCTCTTCTCATGAGGTGGCCAAAGTATTGGAGCTTCAGCTTCAGGATTTGTCCTTCCAGGGAGCAATCAGGCTTGACTTCCTGGAGGATGGACCGATTGGACCTCTTTGCAGCCCAGGGGACTCTCAAGAGTCTTCTCCAACACCATAATTCGAAAGCATCTATTCTTCGGCGCTCTGCCTTTCTTATGGTCCAGCTCTCACAGCCATACATAGCTACTGGGAAAAGCATCGCTTTGACTATGCGAACCTTTGTTGGCAGGGTGATGTCTCGGCTTCTTATTAAGTTGTCTAAGTTCTCCATAGCTTTTTCTCCCAAGAAGTAAACGTCTTTTAATTTCATGGCTGCAGTCACCATCTGCGCTGATCTTGGAGCCCAGGAAGATAAAGTCTGTCACTGCTTCCATTTCTTCCCCTTCTATTTGCCAGGAAGTGATGGGAGTGGTGGCCATGATCTTAGTTTTTTTAATGTTGAGCTTCAAGCCAATTTTGGCACTTTCCTCTTTCACCCTCATCAGCAGGTTAAGTCTTCCTCATTTTCTGCCATTAGAGTGGTATTGTCTGCATATCTGAGGTTGCTGATATTTCTCCCAGCAATCTTGATCCCAGCTTGTGAATCAGCCCAGGCTTTCTCATGAGGTACTCTGCATATAAGTTAAATAAGCAGGGTGACAGTATACAGCCTTGTCATACTCCTTTCCCAATTTTAGACCAATTGGTTGTTCCATGTCCAGTTCTAACTGTTGCTTCCTGACCTGCATACAGGTTTCTCAGAAGACAGATAAGGTGGCCTGGTACTCCCATCTCTTCAAGAACTTGCCACAGTTGGTTGTGATCCACACAATCAAAGGCTTTGGCATAGTCAATGAAGCAGAAGTAGATGCTTTTCTGAAACTCTCTTGCTTTCTCCATGATCCAGCGAACGTTGGCAATTTGATCTCTAGTTCCTCTGCCTCTTCGGAAACCAGCTTGTACTTCTGGTAGTTCTTGATTCACATACTGCTGAAGCCTAGCTTGTAGGATTTTGAGCATCACCTTGCTAGCATGTGAAATGAGTGCAAGGTGCAGTAGTTCAAACAATCTTTAGCATTGCCCTTCTTTGGGATTGGAATGTAAACTGATGTTTTCCAGTCTTGTGTCCATTGCTGGATTTTCCAAATTTGCTGGCATATGGAGTGCAGCACTTTGACCACATCATCTTTTAAGATTTTGAGTAACTCAGCTGGAATGTTGTCACCTCCACTAGCTTTGTTCTTAGTGATGCTTTCTAAAGCCCACTTGACTTCACACTCCAGGATGTCAGGTTCAAGCTCTGTGACAGCACCATTGTGGTTATCAGGAATATTTAGATCGGCCTTATATAGTTCCTCTGTGTATTCTTGCCACTTCTTCTTAATCTCATCTGCTTCTGTTAGGTCCTTGCCATTTTTGTCCTTTATTGTGCCTACCCTAGCACAAAATTGTCCTTTGACATCTCCAATTTTCTTGAAAAGATCACAAAATTGTCCTTTTATATCTCCAATTTTCTTGAAAAGAACTTTCCCATTCTATTGTTTTCCTCTATTTCTTTGCATTGCTCATTTAGGAAGGCCTTCCTATTTCTCCTTGCTGTTCTCTGGAAATCTGCATTCAGTTGGTTATATCTCCCTTGCTTTTTGCTTCCCTTCTTTCTTCAGCTATTTGTAAAGCCTCATCAGACAGCCACTTTGCCTTCTTGCATTTCTTTCTCTTTGGGATGGTTTCAGTTGCTGCCTCCTGTACAATGTTACAGATTTCCGTCCAAAGAGACAGTCAGTCCCGTAAAGTCTGTAATGCCAATCCCATAAGTAAAAGAAATTCAAGCAGTATTATGACTTATGCACCTCTTTTTTGTCCTGTGGGCGCAAGGCAAGCCCCACGATGTCTGCTCCAACCTCTTTTGATGTCAGATTGCCAGCCAAGAATGAGGTAAAAACCAAGGAGCCCACAGCTACAAACCAAACTCACAGGCCAGGAGAAAATACAAAACTCATACAAGACAAGTCACTCTAGCAAATGAGCCAGTCTCATACCCACTGGAAATCCTACTACCACTGCTTCTCTCTCTTCATACACTCTACGTTCCCTGTGTCTGTTTCTTTAAGAATATGGTGACCCCAGTCAGGCTATAAAACTATGCATACTTACCTGGGCACAAATTCCACTGAATATGCTGGGAGCTTATTCCAAAGAAAATGTGCACAGAATGTGATATGAAGCATTTTCTCTCCAACCTGTAAACCCTTCCTAGCCAACTTTCTGAAAAAGAAGAGAAGAATGAGCTTGCCAAAAGGTTCATCCAAAAAAGTAAAAAAAACAAAAACAAAAACATTCCAATGAACAGATTTAAAATGTGAGCCTGTTCCTCTTTTAGCTATAAATGACATTGACAAATACAATGGTCCTGCAGTAACTTAAAATGAGCCACATCAGCAGGTGTAGTGGCAGGGGTTCAAGTGCACCACTTCATTTGAGGTTTTTTTATTTATTTCCCAAATCTATACCCCTCCTTTCTATTATAAATAATTCCCAAGGCAGTTTGCAAGGATGTAAAGGAAATTTCTACCAAACTTATTCTTATTAACAGAGCATTGTGTGGCACAGAGTGGTAGGCAGAAGTATTGCAATCAAAAGCTCTCCACCTGAGTTCAATCCTGGTGGAAGTCGGGTTCTCAGGTTGTTGACTCATGGTTGACTCGGCCTTCCATTCTTCTGAAATAGGTAAAATGAGTATGAGCTTGCTGGGGATAAATTAAGATGACTCAGGAAGGCAATGGCAAACCACCCCATACAGCTAAGTCTGCCTTGTAAACATCTCAATGTGACATCATCCCAATGGCAGCGCAATCCTACCCAGCGTCCGAATGGTGAGGCCGGCTGGCCAGCACCATATCCTTACCGTTGGGGAGGCTCCAGCCTCCCCAATGCGCTACTCGGATCTGTGCCTGCTAAACAGCAGACGCAGATCCAAGGAGACCGTGTGGCCCGAAACGGGACCGTGCGGCCTCCTGGATGTGCTTAGGATTTGGCCTTATGGTCAAAACCAGAACCTGCCCACATCCTGCCCCCAATCTCTCTCCCCCCTACCAATCCCATGTCCACTTGGACACGGAGCCTCCCTCGTGCTGGCTGGCTTCGGCCAATGCAAGGGAGGCATAGCGTGGACGCAACGGGACCAACGCTGCAGGCAGCGCCGGTTCTGTTGCTCAAGTGCTGACATGTGTCACGCCGATGCTATGACGTAGCGTTGGCACAACAAGCACCCTAAGATGGCACCTTGAGTCAGTAATGATGCCTAGCACAGGGGACTACTTTACCTTTTTATTCTTATTAATAATACAAAGCCATAGAGCAGCATAAACATTATATAAGAAGATAGTACCAAGCCTTGTGTCACCATATCCAAATCTGACCCAACCCCTAGTTCTTTTGTCCTGCTGCAACTAAGCCTAAACGTGTATAAATTTATTTATTTATTATTATTTATTTAATTTCTATCCCGCCTTTCTGCCCCATGGGCACCCAAGGCGGCTTACAACATTAAAAATACAATAAATCACAGTGTTTACAATTAAAAACAATGTTAAAAACAATATTTAAAACAGTTAAAATTTAAAACAGCAGCCCTGTGGATCCAAAGTAAAAAAAAGAATATAAAATGCCAGCCAGCCTGTCAACAATTAAAGGCTTGTTGAAATAAAAAAGTCTTCAACCCTCACCGAAATATTGAAATCATTGCTTATCCTTCACCCTAGTTACTCTGTTGCTGCTCCCTTCCTGTCTGTTCATATATTGAGAGCCTGGTGGGAGATGGTGTAAACATTAGCAAAGTGATGTGCACTCTTATGGTACTAAATGAATGAATAAATGAATGTGATAATCATAATCCAGTTTAACTTCTAGGGACCCTGGGGAAAGAAGCTAAAACCCCAAGACAGACAACAACTTTAACACAATGGTGACAAAGCATCCTCCAAAGGCAAAAAAAGAGACACTCGCAACTTACGATAAACAAGCAACATCCTTGAAGTTGAAATAATACTTTCTAAAGTGGTGTCTTGCTTGCCTCAGATTCCTCCAACTTCTGCATCAAGCAAACTAAACTAAAGAGTGCCTGAAAACACAGATGCACACAATCAAGGAATAGACTCCTATGTGAAGGAGCTGAGAAACGTATTTCACGTCATGAAAACTTCTTATTTTCGTTTGAATATTATGAGGCATTGGAAGCATATGAGGTGAAATGTGAATGTTTAGAATGAAAAGAGGTGAGTCTTTCAGGCACTGGTTCTAATTACAGAAAATGTGTTGAGCTGTGCCAGTATTTTCAAAGATACTTCCTGAAATGAAGCAGGTTATAAATAAAACATATACATGCAGGTTTAGGAGAGACAATTAAAGTGACGGTAGGAAAAGTTGCTCTCCTGAACTCACATGTATGCATTCTATCTGTGATGCTTGTTCCAGGGTTACCTATTGTACACTTTGACAACCAGGCAGAGTCCAAACCAATTCAATCAAATTCAAAGATTATGTTCTTGACTTTGCAAACAGCCTGTGGATTAGAAATTCTTAGCTAATATTGGCTCATTGTAATTACCTCAATAATTCGTTGGAGTGTGCAAATCAACACGGTATGAAGCGATCACAAATCACAATGAACCCGAGCTGTCAGGATGGCAATAATTAAAGCAGGAAAGAAGGCAACCTTGGTGACACAAGAGAGGTGTCCGTTAAGCACTCAAGAAGAGAATGGGAGCTGAGGTAAACCCTGGGAACATTTTCTGAGGCAAACTGCTGTCAGACAACCAGAGATTGGCGGGAACGGGGAGGAGTTTGGTAGGATAGGGCTACCTGGTTATGCTATCATGGCAGAGACCTCATTTCCGTTTTGGTGGGTAATGAAAGGCAATAGCAATAAACTTGATTTACCAGAATAGTAATAGCAATAAACTTGATTTACCAAAGACTTGAAAAGGAGGGCTAAATTTCCACAACCTCTAAGAACTTCTAATATGAAGAAAAACCACAAAGGAAGGAGTAATTTATTGTTCCTCAGACCCACACACAGGCACACAAAACCAGAAAACAGAAAGTGTTTGTTCTGTTCTTTTCCTAACATGGTCTCTGTCTTAAATATCTCCTCTGCTTTGATGCAGCCTGATTTAAGGGAGTACCAGGAAAACTATCAACAGCGTTTTTTGATTTCTGTCCGTGATTAAGTTGTACCTCCTCCACACTGCACATCCTAGAGGGAGAAAAAGCCTTAATACAGTATGCACGGCGTAAGCAAGGAAGGTAGTTTTAGAAGGCATTTGCTTTCTTTCTTTTTATTACTTTTGTCTTATTAAGTACCATGATTTTGCTTAAAGGGAGAAGTGGCGGATGAATAATTTATCCGCTTAACAGCTTGCTGTAGCATCCTTATTCTTCATCACCTAAAAGCATTCACCTTCCAGTTGCAATTTTCATAAGCAAATACAGCATCATTCTTGTATATTTATTCTAATATTAGTTCTACAGTGCAAAGTTACAGGCATTCCTACCCGGACTTGAAAATTATGTTCCATCCAAGTGTTTAGCGGTAGTATTTAGTATTTCAGGAGTGCAGTCTCTGCACAATGCACTTTAATGAAAATATGCCAGAAACATGGGGAATGCATTTATCTTTTCTCCCCTCTGGCCTAATAAGCATCTTGGGTTCCTTTCTTTCATTTTTTGGTCTGCATTGCTTTCTTTCTCCTTTCTTCATGCATTGTGATCTTCGATTCTATCTGGTTAGGAGTGCTGTTTCAGAGGTGATTCTCAACAATTCTTTTGAACAGAGGTGATTCTCAACAATCCTTTTAGACAAGCAATGCACCTTGTCTAAACACCTCTAACTTAGGTAGCACAGGATTGGTTGGTTCACATGTCACAGCTGTTCAGGGGCGGAGGAAGGGTGTCGCGAGGGGTGACATGGGCAATGGGCGCTGGCAGTGGCAGGGCGGCGGCAGCGGCAGGGACCATTGTGTGGATGAACCCGCATGCTGTTTGGCCCTCCCTCCCTCCCTCGCGTCCATTTCGCTCCAAAATGGAGCTATTCCAGGCGCAGGGAGGCATGGCTGGGCGACGCACTGGGGCAGGGCTATGTGCTGGGGGCGTGGTTTCGTCACCCTGCCCTGGGCGTGCTCGGGGCTCTGTTCGTCTCTGCAGCTGTTTTCTGCAGTCATAGATGCAGCCCGCTCAGAGCAGCACTGCAATATGGCTGGCAGGATCAAATGTCTGTGGCCGCAACTTTGGTCCTCTCAGAACCTATCTGTAGGATTCCCTTTGTTCCACAGGACAATATATGTGCAAATAGTGAGTGAAGGAAAAGGTGATATAGGCTCCTTATGGTAAACTATGATGAACAAAATGGAAATGGAAAGAAAATATGAACATGGGTATAAGAGTAGCCAGATGGAAAGGACCTTGAAGAAAACAGATAATGCCTGAGAGCACGTTCTGCATTGCCATCTTTCAGTTGGTCCCAGCCACCATCATTTTTAAGCCTTCCATGCCTGGGAAAGATTAGCCAAATATTTCTTCCCTTTCTGGAAGGTTGCAGTGGTCAGAGTGCATGCCTGCCTTTGTCTCTCTTATGGTCCAATCCTAACCAAATGCAATCTGGCAATGGTCCAGTCCCATCCATGCATTTTGAAGCATGGTCTGCCATTGTGGCAGCCTTTCCACTGGAGAGCTGCAGCTGGTGCAAGGCTCAGAAGGCCATGTGCTGCTGCCAGGGCTCTGCAGATCAGCTGTTGATGGAACATTACCAGTAGTGTGGGTGGATCAGTCTGAGACGGGGTGGACAGTGGTGTCATTCAAATGATTTAGGAACAGGAACTCACTTTTGATTGGCACTTGTCGGGAACCCGGAACCAGCCACGGAGCCCATTAGGATCCGGAATGACATCACTGCCTTCGCCCCCCTAGGAATCTGGAGTCGCTCCCTTTAACCCTCTGAGTGCCAGCCAACCAAGAAGAAAAGCTCTTTGCAGAGGAATTGGGAGGGGGGAGGAGGGAGAGTGAAGTGGGTGGAGTCAGCCCTAATTTTAACTAGTGGAACTGAGTTCCCCCGCGTTCTCCCTGCATGACATCACTGGGGGTGGATCAAGGGTAGATAGCTGTGGTAGCTTGACAATAGCAATGTAGTCCAAATCTGGAAACCTTCGAGCCTGGACACTTCCCCAGAATGCTCCTCAAGGCAATGCTACCAAGAAAGATGGCATAACTTTAAGGATCCTCATAGGGGACTAGGCAGTCGCTGGGGAGGTGAATAAAATTTGTGCACAATGAAGTGATGGGTAGAATTTCTGAACTGGTAGAATGAATAGTTCTACTTCAAACTGTAAGTGGGGGGTTCCTATTTTTAATTCTTCATTGCGCGATATCTCCCTGCAGGTAGAAAACCAGTGGTATGGGAGCAATGGTAGGAAATAAGTATGCCTTTTTCTTCTGCTTGTGGGAATCTCAGAGGGAGCTGATGGGCTACAGTGGGAAACGGGATAATCAAATAGATGGACCTTTGACCAACCCAGTAGGATTTTTCTTATATTAAGCTGGTATCAATCAATCAATCAATCAATCAATCAATCAATCAGTATTTGTATACTGCTTTTCAATAAGATGTTCACAAAGCAGTTTACAGGCAAAAAATAATAAACTTAAATGGCTCCCTGTCCCCATAGGGTTCACAATCTAAACAAGAACCACCAGCAACAGCCTCTAGAAAACTCTGTGCTGTGTTGGAGAGGGACAATTACTCTCCCCCTGCTAAATATAAGAGGAACACCACTTGAAAAAGTGGTTGCCTCTTGCCCAGTTAGCAGGTGTATACCTTTCGGTTCCCAAGCCGATTTGTAGATCAACAATGTCATTCAGGACGCAATCCTAACCTGGAGTTAGGTCACCATAGTTAGGCCAGCAAAGTTTGGCCAGTACAAGGGCCACTGTAAAGCACATTTGGAGCACTCTCAGAGTCAGGGAGGATGGCGCACGTCTGTGTGCTGGCCTCTCTGACTCCGAGAGTGGTCCAAACATGCTTTACAGTGGCCCTTGTGCTGGGCAAACTTTGCTGGCCTAACTGGGCCAGCCAAACTCCAGGTTAGGATTGTGCGCTCAACTGAAACACAACTGTGGCTTTGTAATGATCCTGTGCCATAGGATCAGCAACACAACGGGTTGACATTTAAAATGCAACAGTTCTGGCATGGAACTAAAATGATGGGGAAAGTTTTACCCACACCAGCTCCACAATTGTTAAGACACAGGAACAAGTACAGAAGTTGTCAAGTCAAAGGAACTCATTACATCTTTAGCAGACTTTTTGGTGCATCCCAGATACAGTAGCTCACATGCAAGGCCACTGTCTTGTTTACATAATTTACCCTGAGCCTGCCATTCTTCAATGCCTTTTAATTTTGGTTGTATTTACACGATCAAAGAGTAAATGCACCTTTTGATTCTGTGCTGCTATTTAGTTCTTTTTAGGTGCATCTGTAATAGTTTGTGTTGGATCCTCTTCTCTGTTGAACATCAGGTGCCTTGGATAGAGGAATTACAAGCATCACTTTTTAAATAATACAGCAACAATGTGCAAATAGCAACTGAACTTTCAGTAGCCTCTCCCCTTTCTTATTTTCTTTGAAAAATGCTGAAAAAAGTAATCTTTGCTTTTTTAAAAAAAATGTGTTCTGCATAGAAGGGAAAGATAAGCAGGATTTTGAAGGAAGATTCTCTTGAAGATTCGGCCTTACATTTTTTAATTAATATGTGAGACTGAGAATATTTCTTTAAGGCCAAATCTTGCTTGGTTTAGGGGTGGTTGATGTTATTGCTAGCTATCTTTGGCATTGTACATCACAGTCAGTAGCAGCATCTCCTTGGGGTGTGCGTTGTTCTTATAGGGAAGATTGTTAATCTTTGCAAATTATCACTAAATGCAAATCCTATTCAGAAATGTCTAATTAAATTCAATTGAGCAGACTCCTTGGTAAGTATGTATAGGATTGCAACCATATGTATGTATAGGTAAGTATGTATAGGATTGCAAGCCTGATCCTATGGTCCATGACATCAGCATTATGTGTGTACCATTGGCTAAAAGTGCCATAAATAGGTTACCAGATACAAACTGGGACAGAGTGCCTCTTCCTAAACCACTGTATGGAAGAGGGAATTTTGGCAGATGCAGCTTTTGAAACCCTTCCACAATGAGCTGCACCTGCCCAAATGCCTTCTTCTATACAGTGGTTAAAGGTAGAGGTACTCCGACCCAGTTTGCATCTGGTAACCCTGGCCATAAAGCACGTTCGCTGCACCCAGAGGGGAGGGAGCTCTGGCTCTAGGCTGGCATAAGTGACTGCCCGGCCTCAGCCCTGCAAGAAAGGGCCTCCGGCACTTCAGCAATGCCAGTGACTGATGAGAACATTTAGGGTGGGGAGAGAAGTGGGAAGGGGCAGAGCTGGGTGGGGAGAAGGGAGGATAAGGCCCGCGTGGGAAGGTGGGATCCAGCTTCC
The DNA here is from genome assembly GCA_029204185.1 of Lerista edwardsae. Classification (NCBI taxonomy): domain Eukaryota; kingdom Metazoa; phylum Chordata; class Lepidosauria; order Squamata; family Scincidae; genus Lerista; species Lerista edwardsae. The sequence continues at coordinate 12,259 of JAJKFI010032217.1, forward strand.
ACTGCAGGATCCAATGCCCTGCTTCGGACTGGGCAGCTTGAGGAGTTCCGTTGCGGGGGCTGGGGCTCTCCCAGGGGGATCCTGCAGGATGCAGTGGTAGCCATTGTGCTACTGCTACTCCTACAGGGGCCAAGCACTGAGGACTGAGCTATTAATATCTACAGATTTGTGGCACAGGTGTCTTGCTGCCTACGTTTCCTCATTAACCAAAGGGCCTGGAATTAAAATGTGGGACTGACTGCACCTGTTGATCTCTGTTTCTGGAGGGAGAGGTTGCTCTCTCTCTCTCTCTCTCTCTCTCTCTCTCTCTCTCTCTCTCTCTC